>MEJB01000013.1:3091651-3178933 GCA_001752375.1 Rhazya stricta | reverse complement strand
CAAAGAAAGTGCCTGACTGAGTTGATGGGAAGTGAATACTGGTGGAAATAAGGAATTGTGTTATGACAACTATGGATGAATAATCTATCATGAAAAAAGATCATGGGCTAAAAGAGCAAAAAGAAGAAAAACACAAAGAACTAAAAATAGAAAAGAAAAACAAAAGAGAAAGAACAATGATTTCAAGTGAATAACAATGTTAATAATTTGATGAATATTTTGCAAGTACTCTTTGTATGCAAAACAGGGAAAAGATGGGGTGCGAGTATTGATGAAAGTCAAGATCCATAGTATTGTACATCATTTGATTGGTTGTGCTTTCTTGGATATTTTTAAACCCTTCAATGTCCTTCTTTTATCTTAACCTTTGACCCTAGCCCTATTACAAACCAAATAAAGACCATTTTGATTAAGTATGAATCTTTACTCTATAGTGGTGGCGGATGTGAGATTATGTGAAGTCTGATGGTATGCCATTTTTTTTTTTTTTTTAACTTGAGTGATATTATCCGTATATACTTTTGAAGGAATTGAGAGTTGCTGTATCTTTGTGAAATTGGATCATTCATCTTTCATCGAAGAAATTCTCAATGTGTTTCCTATGGATATAAGCCTTCAAGTTGTGTGCGATCGTGGATCGTTGGATCATTCATCGTTCATCGAATAAATATTCAAGCTTCCTCGTTAGCATAGATAAATATTCGATCTTTGAGTAAAATATATTCAGAAAGAGAATCAAAAGACATATTCTTTTTAGATTTTAAGAGATTATAACTCACTACCTCAAATATCAATAAATTCTACATTTGTCACTACATTTTGTCTCTTTTAATTAGACTCAAAATTTATTTGTGAACAGACATGTCAAAAGTACCAGTAAATTTTAACAAATAAATGAAAAAGTTTTTATGTCACTATATATCATTCGTAAAATCTAATGGAACTTATGGTTCATAATTGATATTTACTATTTTAATTAAATTAATTACAACCCAGCGACTTGCGGCAGTTGGTAAGCGGACTGCTAAATCAAAGCGAGGTCATGTGTTTGGACCTTACTTGTGGCACCATGTTGAGATAACTCTGGGTTAGACCTTCCATTGAATAAGAGTTAGACTCTGCAGATGCAATTTGGGCCATCAATTCAACAAAAAGATTACTAGAAAATTACTTACTTAGGTGGGTTTCGCTTACCTACGTAGGTCAACCTTGTACAATACTATTTTGACCAAATTAATGATCTTTATTTAGTAAAAGAAATGTTTTAGAGAGGAATTAAAGAAAAAAAATCAAAAAATTACTTTGTCGCTTTTGGTATGATAACATTTTTATCAAAAATTTACMGTCTTTATTTGGTAAAAGAAACGTTTTAATGGACTAAGTTAATTACCAGGTGGCTTGTTATAATTCAATTCTTTCTATAATTCTTCATCTCCTTCTTCTTTATCCAGATTCACATGTGAAACAAGTAGGTAATCCCCCTATACCCATGTGAGCACGTCGAGATATTAAAGCAAATCCACTAAAATAATCAAATTGCTACATCAATCATTCAAATAAAAAAACTCCTATTCCATTCGAATTTTGTAGCCTTTGTGAGTTGTTGAGGATTTCTAAAATGTTGATGGCTTGCGGGCCACCAAAACTTGTTGCTGGACTCCATTTAGCAAAACTTCTTGAGATTGCCTCAAGAACAAGGTGTTATGAATAAGAGGTTAATATATCAACCTAGTAAAAATCAAGTATATCAAAGAATCTTTGAACAAGAGAGAAAGTAAGATTATTGCACAACAGAGGAAAACTTTAAGGATCTGATTACTGCGTGTCTTTTGCTTAAATAACTATGGTTGCCMAGCAGTCAATATATCATGCAACTAAGATTTAGAAAGATTATATCAAATTAAGAATGTTCCGAATCCAGTTTGTATTAGAATAAGAATATTTCAATAATACAAGGTATGGTATAGGTTTTCTTTTTTAAGACCCAATTGAGAATTCTAAACATAAACCATGATCAATCAAACTAATCATAACAAGATAGAATTAAATCAAATATCAAACTAAGATATATTGTATTAAAAGATTTAACGATTAAATAGTTTTGACATTGGTGKATGGACAACATAAATGACAATGAGCATAATGCCCACATGCAATCTCCCCTTTTTTACTTGCATAAGAACAAAGCTACTCAAGATATGCCAACTTCMTTATTACAATTTGAAATTCATGCACAACATTTTTACTAAAATATTTCYAAAATTAATTACTATAATATCAAAGGGAAAAAAATCATAAAATTACTAATCAGTGAGTCCCCCATTCAGCATGATAACATTTTTATCAAATTCATGATCTTTATTTGCTAAAAGACACATTTTAATTGACTAAGTTAATTACCACGTGACGTGCTACATGATGAAATCTCTTCAATTTCATAAGATGATTGTTTAATGAAAGGAAATTAGAAGTGTGAATGAGCTTAACTGAGCTAAGCCTAGCTTAAGCTTGATTAACTCAAATTACAAAGGTATTATACATCAATCTTTCAAATAAAAAAACTCTCCTTCTATTCAATTTTTTTTTAGCATTTGTGAGTTGTTGAGGATTTCTTCAATATTGATGCTTGGCATCCCACCAAAACTTGTGGTTGGACTCCCTCCAGCAAAGCTTCTTAAGCCTCAAGAWCAAGGTTTTGTGAATCATAGGGTTAATAAACCAACCTAGTAAAAACCAAGTATATCAAAGAATCTTTGAACAACAGAGAAAGCAAGATTATTGTACAGTAAAGGAGAACTTTAAGGATCTGATGACGACGGGGTGTCCTTTCCTCAAATAACTATGGCTGCCGATCAGTCCAATATATCATGCAACTAGCATTTCGAAAGATTTTATCAAATTAAGGAAGTTCCACAGCTACTTTGTATTTGAATAAGAATATTTTACAAGATATGATATAGATCTTCCTTTTCTAAGACTTGATTTAGAATTCTAAACATAAATCATGATCAATCTAGCTAATCACAGCAKGATAGAGTCAATCAAATATAAACTAGGATATATTATCTTAAAAGATTTAACGATCAAATAGTCTTGACATGGGTGCATGGACAACTGAAATGATGGTGAAAATAATGCCAAGATTTCTTCATATGCGAGTGAAAATCTTGAACTTGCAATTTCCCCTTTTTGACTTGCATAATGAACAAAGCTACTCAAGGTATCCCAACTTGATTATGAGAATTTGAAAATTCATGCACATCTTAAAACACACAGTCATCCACATATGTAAAGATTCATACAATGTCTAGTAATGATCAAGATTGGTAAACACTAGCCATTCCAACATATCTTCTATATGTTATGAATGACAATATAGTGTTAAATTCAAAATCATCCATGAAAATGTCAAGGAATCTCAATTAAGGTTTAYTTTTCGCAATTAAGGACTTATATTTATCAAAAATTCCAATTTAATCATTCATTCTCATTCCATCCATATACCTACTAGTTAAAAAATGCATGATTTTTGGGGATAAAATGATAAAATCACAACCTGTCTAACTAAATTCAGAAACCCTATTTTTTTTATTTCCTCTTGCTCCTTTTCCCCTTCCCATGTCATCATCGCTACCACAAACACTACACCAGTACGATCATCATTCTTGCCACTTCAAGCTTCTGCTCTTGTGCAAATCATCGATTGCTACTTCTCCACCTTGCCACCTCATCCATTTGCGCTCTTCCTCATTTTAGGACTTTTAGAGTTTTCCTTTCCATATCTAATTGATATATCCTTCTCCACGTTTAACAAAATCCATCCCATACCCACCTAGTGGGAAATGATTTATTAGTTATGTCAAGATGACATGGATTCATTTTTTTTTTTTTTGGGGGGGGGGGAGGGGGAACCGACCAAAAATGACTGATTGACCCTTCAATTAATAACATTTGAATGTCACGTGCAATGGGTCACTGTAATACACCGTCTAACACGATGGTGGGATAGAAATAGACGCATATAAATTATGAATGGATATAAATAAGTAAAAATAAAAGTTAAAGGACATTTACCAYGAATTGATATAATTACATTGGCATAAATGACCAAGTTTTCCAAAAGGTAATTACAAACCTGTAATTTTTTTTAGGTTTGATGGTAATTAGTTATATGATTCAACAAAGAAGCAATTGAAGTGGTAACTTTTATGAGTTTACTAGTACATGACATGTCAAATATAATGGTAAATTTTAGCAAAGAAATGCAAAAGTTTTCAAGTCACGACATACCATTCATAAATTTTAATAGAACTTATGGATTCGTAGTTGATATTTATTATTTTTAATCAAATTAATTACAACCCAGTGGCTTGGGGCAGTTGGTAAGCGGATTGCTAAGCTACAGGCGAGGTCGTGTGTTCGGCCCCTGTTTGTAGCGCCATATTTAAAGAGCTCTGGGCTAGGTCTTCCCCCGAGTAAGAGTTAGACTCTGCGGGCGCCATCCGGACCGTTGATTCAACAAAAAATTACCAAAAAATTACTTACTTAGGTGGGTCTCCCTTACCTAAGTWGGTCCCCCCTTTTGGCACGAAAACATTTTTGAACAAATTAATGATCTTTATTTACTAAAATATTTCAAAAATTAATTACTATAACATCAAAGAGAAAAATCATAAAATTACTTTGTCAATGAGGTCTGCGGGCGCCATCCAGACCGTTGATTCAACAAAAAATTACTTACTTAGGTCGGTCTCCCTTACCTAAGTAGGTCCCCCCTTTTGGCACGAAAACATTTTTGAACAAATTAATGATCTTTATTTACTAAAATATTTCAAAAATTAATTACTATAACATCAAAGAGAAAAATCATAAAATTACTTTGTCAATGAGGTCCCCCATTCCACACGACAACATTTTTATCAAAATCACAATCTTTATTTGGTAAAATACATGTTTTAATCGACTAAATTAATTACCGCATGACATGCTACGTGATGAGATCTCTTCAATTTCATAAGATGATTGTTTAATAAAAGGAAAGTAGAAGTGCAAATGAGCTTAACTGAGCTAAGCCTAGCTTAAGCTCAACTAACTCAAATTTGGTTCATGCGAGCCAATTTTCTTGACTCAAGCTGAACTCACATACTCACAAACAACCCAGCTCATTTATCAATTACAACTAATAATTATAGTTCAATATGGATTCAATGTTCAAAATCATGTTGCAACTAATTGACTAAAACAATGTTTGTAACTGAATTCTGATCATCCAGATTTGAAGAATAAAGTTTAATAGGTAACGGAATTTATAATACAAAAAATTTACTTTATAATGTTTGAATTTGAATGTTTGATAATTAATTTAGTAAAATTCTAAATATTTTTATAATTTGATTCTTTTTTTCCATTTAAATTAATAAGTCCTTTAACAATTCATGAGAATGTGCAATGATTTGATAATATAGGAAAGAATATAGTTAATCCTTTTTAACAATAAAAGATCATTAAATTCACACGTCAAAATGTATTCAGTAACAATGATTAAATTAAAATTTTATCACTTAAAACGTATAAAAAAATTTAAGAAAAATTTTAAAACATTAAAATATTTCAAATTATATTATCAAATAAACTCTTAATTTAATTTTTATTGTTTAAGCGTTATATTGCATTATTAGACAGACCCTAAGTTATTGGCGTCCCTCGACATATTCCCTCCTTATTCTTCTCTAATCTCAATCTCTAATGTTGATTAATTTCCATTAACCTTAATTGGAAAAAATTAACACCCTTATAAATAAAAATGGTAATTTGTACAGCTCATCTCAATTACTTTCATGCTCAAAATGATCCTTAATTTAAAGGGAAAATTTTGTCCGATCTAATGAATTAAAGTTGCGTTCTTSGGCCGAATGCCGGATGCATTACATTGAAGAAGGAACTCAATTTTGTTTTTTATTAAACTAATTGCTATCCTTACTTAATATGATTAATGGAGGGTCGACTTGAATTACGTCTGTAAATTTTGCTCCGATTTATTAATTCGTTAAGTTTAAAAATCTATTTTATGCTAAAATTCGAAAGTAAAGCATTGTATTTTAATTATCTCTTTCTATTTTAGTAATAATTTATTACCTTGTACTAAGAACTTATTATTCTTGAGTTTTACTAACATAGGAGAAGAGAAGGTCATTTCATTTTGTTCTGTATTTCCTTGACATGGTGTTATCTGATTTCTTTTTTAATACGAAATCCAGCTGATTTTGTATTCAGAAAACTTGGAATTAGTCTCCCATGGCGAAAGCCAACCCATTGCAAGTACCTACAAATCGAAAAGACAAAAAACTATTGCCGGCCTGGTTTAAAGATGCTGCTTTCAATTTTGATCTTAACAAAGTATGGCAAGATAATATGAATTTCATCGCCCTTATAAGGCACAGAATGAGAGTCTAGCACCTTCCTTTTCACCCCTTCATTATCCGCAGTAGACGAATCCGCATGTGCTTATACAACCTGCTGGATTTCGCGATTCTTGATACAAAATTAGCGGAAGGAAATGGAGAGAAGATTCAATAGGAACTTATCAAACGAACGTGGATCGATAAACCTGCAAAAGCAACTAGCAGAGGTTAGAAGAGCTCGGAGCGAAAATGTACCTGACCTAACAGATTTCATGAACGACATGTTCTTTGGGGTGGCTAATACCGAAAAGAAAGTGTATAACTTGACTGGTAGAGATGGTTTTCTTGGCATGGACGATTTTGATTCGAGCAGAAGATCAAGTGTTAGCAACAGAGCAGATGGCTTTGACTCAAGCCGGAGATCGAGTGTTAGCAACAGAGTAGATGACTTTGACTCAAGCCGGAGATCGAGTGTTAGCAACAGCGTAGATGAGTTTGACTCGAGCAGAAGAAGTGTCAGCAGTAGGTCAACTCAGGAATGGCTTGAGGAAGCTAAAAGAATGGTGGCTCAATCTCCTCCTAGGTGTGAATCGCCTGCCCGAGGCTCCCCAAGGTTTGCAAAATCAGCAGCACCTGGTTTTGACAAGAGAGATCCCCTCTCCAGGTCTGCTAGAAGGTAAATATTTACCCATTGTTATCCTGCATTGAAGCACTGACCTAGAACACTATAGGATTGGTATACTGTAGGTTGGATTACATGGCATGCCTTAAATATCCTTCTATTAGAGAAGAGGGTATTATTGGTTACTACCTCCATTTCAAATTTCATTTGGCATTTAGAAAAACTTTTAATTTCAAAATACATGTTCCTTTATAAAATCCATAGAGTATTAATTGATTTTTTTTATTTTATCCTTTAATTTATTAACTTTGTAACTTTCAATTAGTACAAAATTTTCATTTCCAACATAGAGAACGCAAAAGCATGAGAAAGACATAATTGAGGTAGTGTTTTCGTGGTAGAATTAATAAAATTATTTTAATCATTTTTATTTATGAAAATGCTAAATAGCTCAGGGTTGAGTAAAAACACATGATTAAATTATAATTAAAAGATAAAATTATTACTAGTCGCCCTCTCTTATGAGGGAAATAATAAAAATAACTTGTCCCTTATCATTACTTAATAAAAAATGCGTGTATGACAAGGGGATTGTTTTTGTCATTTCACTTATTTAGGCTTGTTTGTTCAAATGTTGAGTTGTATAGCACCGCTCATTGATTTAAAGTTAATAAACAGTAGGAGTTTCTTAGCATCCACGGACAATCCTAACATTATATGTAATTTGAGATGGAAGTAGTAATTTTATATAGCTTCAAATCTTTTAGTGCACTTTCTTATTCGATTTTTCACTTTTGTATTATATTAATCGGGGTACAACATATATACGTATTAAATTTTGAAAATAAAAAAAGAAGTATTAAAAGAGGTAAAAATATGTATAAATATATATATACGGATTGACCATTATATGTGGTGTAACTTGAGTTTGTGATGAATCTTCCAACTTCTTGAATACAGACATAGATCAGTTGACGGGGCCTTCAGTGGYGAAATTCTCACAAAAACAGCTATACATGCTAGCAAAAATTCTGAAGTCAATCAACACCCTTCATTAGCAGATGAATCGCCCACATCAACGGTCCAAAAGTGGTTCTCCACAATCCTCAAGCCCCAAACTGCACTCGGTCAAACCAACGTTCCATCTGATCCCATATCACCAAAATCAATCGACAATCAAGCGGTTCCTCCTCTTCCACCTCGGCAGTTAACCCCTCGGAAGACTTCCCGGTTTCAGAACAGTCATCTTGCAACTCAGGCACAGCTGTTTCCTGCTCCTCCAACTACCCCGCCAATCTCCAAACGGACTTTTAAAAATGCCGCCAATCTCACCACTTCTTCAGCTACCACCTCAGCAACAGTTTCGGACACTCAATTGCTCTCCCCACCAAAACACCTTGTTGAGTCCTCTCACAGGAGATCGATTTCCTCGTCTACGTGCTCGGTGCTGGAGTCTAAGGTCGTATCGCCTCAGAGGAACTCGGCGGAGTCTCTGCACAGGAGATCGATATCAGCATCTACATGCAGCAATGACAGGATTTTTCCTAAGAGTCATGTGGATGGCCAGTTACGAGGGGAAGATGAAACAAATCTAGAGCTGAATGGGTATCTGAAAGAGCAGAGGGCCAAAATTTTGAAAATCATGAGTGGAGAGATCAATGCAAAGGCCAAGATTGTGCTCTCCGGACCTTCAAACAGTTGAGTTTTATTGTTAATTCCAGAATTTAAAGCATGTCCTTAAAGTATTTGATGCTTTGACATTTCAAGATTTCCATAAAATTCAAATGCTCCTCAAGATTAATATGTAGTTTGCTGACCAATTATTTATGCACTTTCTGCTCTTTATAGTTGTGCAGGAGAGATTAAATATGGGAACGTAATCTCATAAATGTAATTGCTGATTGGGGTATAATGTTGACGATGTAGGTACGAGTTCAATGGTGGAAGCAATAAGCTATGCATGGTTGTTGGAGAACAGGATGAGGGCTGATAAGGACAGAGCCAGCGGAGATGGGAATGAGGAGGTTGTAGTGCCTGTGATGAACATGAGAAGAGGGAAAATGTGGAAGCAAAAGCAGGCTGCTTGGCTTTTCTACCATGTTGGTCTTGACGCTAATGCCTTGCTCTTTTCTGATGAGGTAATTACATTGACTTTGTTCCCTCGAGATACTCCTCTATGGTAAAATATATACTTGAATTACATGTCAATGCTGTAAAATGTCTCAATCCAAGCACACGAAATTATGGACTCCTTTGTTTCCAGAAAAAAGTTCATAAGAAAACCCTCAAGAAGCAGATAACGTCTTTTATTTTACCYTGTCTGTCAGACATTGCAAAAATGACTTTAGAATCCTCAACTTGATTTTTCCCTTGAGAGTCATTCCTCTAGGGTAGATATTTTCAGAAGAGGAATATGCAAATAGGGACAGAAAGAGTAAATGGTAATCGGGAAAACCAATTAAACATAAAGATAAAGATAATCAACTTTTTGGACCTCGATAAGAATGTACTGGCAAGTCATGCTTTTGCATTCATAGAGTAGGTTACCTCAAATTCAACATGTCTTATAAGTTTTGTTCTTTGTCAGAAGGTCTAAGAAATGTCCATTCTAAATAATTTCTGGCAATAGATCTCTAAAAGATGCCTAGTTGTAGATGATTTGTGGAGTCATTTTTGATAACATAAGCCCCTCAAGCTTTACGAGACAGCCTGATAATAGACTCAAGTTGAAGTGTTAACTAATGCTTAGTGGTTACTTTTCTTCTGCTGCACAAATATGGTTGCATGTAATTGATCGATATTTAATTATTCTTCTTGTAATTATAATGATTTATTGATCTTAAAGTAAAATGCACGCAACGCAAAGGGATACCCCTTGAACAATAAAAAATAAATAAAACTTAAAATGGCAAGTCACAAGCTTCTAGTGTCTTAGCCATTTCTGTGTAAACTATTTACCAAGTAATACAGAACCATTTTCCACACCCAGAAAAACAAATTGAATCATAAAATGCAACTCCTAAAAATGAGTTAATTTAATCCATTATTCTATGGAAGTTGCGAAATAATGAATGAATTAGAAACTGTTATCCAGAGAGAAGAAATTCTAATCACGGAATAATTGRAAATATGACTATRACAGTACCACATTAAGCACCACACACCAGTGGCAGAACCAGAAGTTCATCTAGAGGGCAAGGTTGACCGATATTCAACTAGTTAAAGAAAACATGTCTTTTATGAGTATAAAGTCTGAGAAGTTTGTCTGGTTCAAGTTTTGTGAACTGAGGATTGACATGATTTGTCATTGCAAACTAATGACAAAACGTTTGTGACCAATATCTTCTATACTATTATTTTAATTGTTAACTTTAAATTATAATCATTTCTTAGGTTGTTAAATTAATCAACGAAGTATGCATTTGGTAAATTTCAAACTTGCTAGTCTGAGAACCTTCAATACAGTACCAGTATATCAAATCAAATTATTTTTCCAAGATATTTTTGAGGTCGAGATATTAAGTTTCCATATGCAAATATTTTTGGGTCAAGAAATATAAAAAGAAACTGTTATTAACTAGATCTGTAAATATTTGTAATTTATCATAATCGAATGAAAAATAAGAACTAATATTTAGAAAATTAATAATCTTTTAACACTTGGAGTAAATTTTGAAGGACGAACAAAGTAGAATATGTTTTCCTATGGCTAAGAGGGGTGAAAAGTAAGAATCATAAGAAAAATCACTTAAAGGTAAAAGTTAAGAGTTTCAAAARTGAAAGGGGCATTTGCCACTCCCAGGGTGGCTCTGTCCTYCTACAAAATGATGAACCAGATGTCCAACCACTCAAATGTGCTTATGATACACACGAAAGACAGTTATACTAATGCAATTTATACCAGGTTGATTTGGAAGCTTTGATGATGACAAAGAGGTTGAGCATGCTTGTGGTTGGCCAAGATATCCTCAGGACCAATGGCGAGGTTAAATATTCATGAAATTTAATCTGAAGACTAGCATCATAGAAAATTATGTGAATTTACTGAACAAAATAAATTTGCTTTCTTCTCCACTTTATYGACTTCTTTTCCTTGTTTTCAATATCTCTAGGTTGGATCTGGGTGTACTGTTGTTACAGACAACTATTGTGAGGATGCATATGACTCGCTTCAAACACCTATGCTGAAAATACTTCTGGTAGAAGAAACTAACAAATATCTCTATATTCTGTTTTGCCTGTCTCTAAGTTTACAGGATATCTATCTGCTCAATCTGGTTATGTCAACTTTCAGTCATTCTCAGTTTTGGACTCTGCAAACTGACTACACCATCTGCTTCTCAGCTTGCAGGTATTCTATTAGACACACAGAACTTGAATGTGTATACTAAGTCAACTATGACTCGAGATGCTGAAGCAATTCAACTTCTTTTGGTTGGCTCCTCCCCTGATTACCGAAATTATCTTTTCAACAAATGTACGTTTTTCTTCTTTTCATAACTTAGAAAACTCTCACTTTATCATAGATATAATTATTCAACTTCTTTCTTTTACTTCCAGTGATGCAAGATCAAAGTGATGATGGTTTCAGAAAAGTTTTACAGCAAAATTATGGCAAGCCTCCTAGTGAAAGTAAGTCATTTGAGTTGTTCTTTCAATGGTATTGAATAATACTCTGAAATTCATCCCAGTTGTTTTTTCTTCTTMTGAATTGTTCAAGCGTGCCTAGGAGCGCTCTTTTTATGTCCCTCAGACTGCTCGTTGTCCCTTCATTTAGCAAGCCTTAGTTACTCCTCCAAATATCAGGGATGTAGCATTGTTGATAGGGATTAATCACTGTCCCAGACATTAATCAGTTATGGTAATTGGGATGGTTCATTAGCATTGTGAGATAGCCACCTGTGCTTAGTTTACTATTCGATGCTAACATGTAAAATCCATATAAAAAAGCATTTTTGTTGTTATTCCAGCTGAATACTGCAGTTTAGTCCTTCCAATGAAATGGACATTAATCTTATGCTTGTACGAGCATTTTTCCTTGCACATGTATGCTGATGTAGACATTTACTTGCGATTGCTCATAGATTAAATAATTTTTTGTTTAACTTTAATATTCTTATGAACTCAGGTAATCAGAACAAGAGATCACCAGCAGAGAACTCTATTCCAGAAGTGAAGACACCAAATGCAGATAAAAGTTCTAACGACACCAAAAATGGTAGAGCAAACACTATCTCACCAAATTCGTGTATCATACTCTATTTAACTATTCTTGGTATTACCTTCTCAAGATTAATGTGGCAGTTACGGGAYCATCCACTTTTCTTCCTTCGCCTCATTCAAGTTAATTTAAACARTCAAGTTCCATTTAGCCTTTCTTGCTTCTATTAATTTATTGACAAACTTTCTATCATGAAGATCTGACTAGCACTTGAAATCATGATAATAACTTGTCCTAAATATAGTGTGCTTTTATTAGTGTATTAAACTAGGCTGTAAAGTATAAGAGGTAAAAACAAGTATAAGTCTCTGAACATTTAATCGAAACTCTGATATTGGTTTCAACATTTGCAGCTTAACCTAGGAAATAATAACATAACGTTTGTACTTCTTTCACAGAAATAGTTAGACACGGAGAGTCTTCTGCATTTTAATATATGCTTATGTTAGACATCCAAAAGTTACAAGGTTTCTTATCGTTTGTTTCAATCCAAATGAGCTGTCTAATTCACGACCCTTTCATCCAAACAGGTAAACCTACAAAAACTCCACCGAAGGCTCCTGCAGCAGCAGCAAAGGGAGCTGATTCCTCTCGTGGAAAGAATGGTTTCTTCTTGGCGAAATGGTTTAGTTTTGGTTCCAAATGAATACAGAACATATGCATATTGTCACAAATATTAACGTTTCATGTGGTAGTAAAGCTGGTCAAAGTTTTGGAACTTTCCTATTCCCAACTGAACATTTTGATTTGTTCCGTAATGTGCTTATTCATTGTTCTTTTTAGTTTATTATTATTTTTGTCACACAAATTTTTGACTTTGAGTTGGCCAATTCTAGTACAGTTAGGGATAATAAATGGGGCATGTTCGTTTATCTTATTTGTTTTCTTTCCATTCCATATCTACGGAAAGCTTGTACATTGTGAGGATTAAGAGCAACACCACTCTTGTGCCTACTCTGAAGGAAATTCATTTATTTTTCTGTTAAAAGAACATTTTAATGAGAACGAAATTCATGAATGAGAAACAGATATCTTTGCCTGCTACACAAATTCTTCCTTTTCTATTGGAACTCTCTTTTATCATTTCTTTATCACCTATACAGCCGTAAACTCAAGCTACATGGAAGCTTTCCATTCAAAGGCGTTTAAGAGTAATATTTGTTGTTACTTCAGAAAATAATGGTTCATTTTACTTGTTTTAATGGATTTACTAAATATTCTGTAAGATTCTGTAAAATATTTAAACCTCTCGTGAGGCTTGGGATTTTATTACAGTTCTGAACATGAAGCCTCTTTGATTCAACGTTTCTTTCTAGTTTCATTATTAGGAGTTTGGAGCCCTTTATCAGTGGTAAAAATAACACTGCATTTCAGGTTTTTTTTTTTTTTTTTTTTCTTGCTTCGAAGTAAAGAAGCGATCATGGTACTAGTGGTTAAGGTAGGCAATTAAGAAGAGTAGACCTCTGCACTGAGTTTAGCCTATTCCTCGGCAAGAGCATCAAAAGACCCATCTTAGTTGAATTTTGCGAAATTTTTTGAGGCATCATCAGTTAGTGCTCCTCTCATTTAATGAACATATAACTTTCCTAACATGATCACAAACTTCTTAGGAGGACAAAAGCTTGATCTTGCCTGCATTTTTGTTTTCTAAATCGTAAAGTTCTCTTTTAAATGATGAAGCTTAAGGAACATAGAATATGGGTTCAAATCATTGATTTGAAACCTTTGAATGCATCAAACCGRGAACCTTATATTTWTGCTTGAAACTCTTTAATTGATCTTCTTGGGTTATGGAATTGATATGGAACTCTACCATCTACCAAGTTAAAGAACTTACAGCTATACTTAGACTTCAACACGACATCCTTTTGGTATATAGCTTCTGTAGTAAAAGTTCTCTTTTCTTCTTTTTTCCTCCTTTTTATACTTCATGGATCTAATCCAGACGAACTACATAACAGGTAGAAGAAGATATATGAATGATTAGAATGCGAAAAATTGGTACATAATGTAATTCAACTAATTGTCAATTCTTTGTATTTGTTTCTAAATTTTATTTTTAAATTTTTATGTCATTCAATTATTCATGTCTATTTATTTATGTCCTTCTATGACGAAATATGATAGAAAAGAAACAATGATCAATATATGGCATGTGACTTACATCTCAAATAAATAGAAGTATATAATTGAATGACATAAAAATTTAAAAGTAAAGTTTAAAAACAAATACAAGAAATTAAAAATCACTAAATGGTAGTACGCATTTTATATCTCTTAAAATGCATATGAATAAACTTTCCTTTCATGTTTATGTAATTCTTTTCTCTCTTAGTGTGTACACAAGCTGTTATTTTTGTCATCTTACAACATAAAAGCTCCAATAAACATTACAAAGTTGAGCCAACATGCAGATACACAGACAGGTATGACAATTAGTACTGTGAAGCTGTGCTTTAAATTGAATGAAGATATAAAAAATATCACATATATTGCTCACTTATCAAAACCAGATCATGACTGAGGAGAGAGAATTGTAGGAAAAAACATGAAGATGCCTCTAGATTGGGAATTATTGGGTATGTATGTTATACAACCTGTCCTTTCCAATTACGACACTTGTTCAAGACCAGCTGGTAACTAACTTCCAACCTCTCTTTTGGACCCACTGTCACACCATGTGCTTGTCTTCTTTTCTTTTCCAGCCCAATCTTCATCCTCCTCACATCTCATATTGGCCCTTGACTAAAAGTACCAACCCTTTTTCTGATATTTCTTTGCTCGGACAATGATGTAACTAGTGGACTAATATAGCATTTCCACAGAAAATACATTAAGTTCAGTGGAAGGACCTCCCAATATATTTTAGAATTATGAACTCCCTTGGAAAAAGGGGGTTCACCATATTGAAGAGAATKTAATGGTTCTTGGGACAGGAGGTGACCTTTTGACAGGACTTGAGTAGTTCACCTTTCTTATTCTACCTTCCAAGCATAGAGAAAAAGGCAAAAATCAGATGAACCACCATTTGGTTTGAACCCTTCTATGGAACCAGAACTTCCTGTCRGTGAAGACAATGGTGTTGATGTCAAAGATGATGATAATGGGGGAGATGATGATGAGACTAGTGAAGGAGATGAAGATAAAACAGTTGGTTTGAAAATGAACAATGCATGCCTTAGACCAGGACTAAATAACCAATCATGCACATCCCAYTAAGCTTCTATTCTTAGTTTGTTCAGATGAATAGATTCATTGCCTCTGAATTTCCATTGCAGATGCTTGACATGAATAACCAAATGCCCATCTATTCTTATCTCCATTTCTGGATCAACGCCAGTTAAAGAATTACCATGATTGATGCTCCCACTATTGTTGCTTCTGTTTTTGCACTCAATTGAAATCTCATGTAGTCTTCCCTTCTCATGGAACTTAACTCTAGAAGAAAATCTCTTCTTACCAAAAACATGCTCCTTTCTTGAAATCAAAATGGGATCAATAAGAGCTGGTCTACATCCGGTTTTTCTATAGGCCTCCTTCTTCAAATCTCCAAGAAGTAGCACAACTTGTTCATCACAGACTACTGCAACATAGTATTCTGAGCTTGGTTCTGTCTCCCCATTGAACTTAGCAGCCTTGAGATCCCAAAAGATGTCTACTGCTTTGCCTTCCACCAKAAATCGCTTCGACCCGTGTTTTCTCCAGAAGTACCACGGCTTCAGCTCAACTTTACAAGTATGCTGGCTTTCTCCCTCAGGCCCTTGGACTGATACTGACAGGCCATGGAGGAGCAAGTTCTTGCACCACGTAATGGTGATCAACCGACATTGATCAGCAAGTTTAGTCCGGTAAACGGACATGAAAACACTTTGACCTGACCTAGTTACTCCAGCAGAATCGTCAATATGCTTCTCCCCAGATGAGAAGCAAGCAGGAATGCCAATTTGGTCCTGCATCATTCTTTCTTTGGTTTTCAAGAACTTGGGACGAAGCCCTTTTCACAGAAAGAGGAAAATTTGCAAACAAGATGAGGATATTGATGATTCTTGAGAGAATTGAACCGAGTAAATTGACATAGAGTAAAAGGCATCTTAGTTACTAAATGTTGCGAGTCTCAGATGCTGCCAGAGTTGTRCTTGGCAGCATTAATGGAACCCCTAAAATAAACACATGTATCCAAACTGGCATATGGATGGCAGATGAATGAGAGTGAGTGAAGAACTACCCTTTTTATATTGAATAATCTAATGTTCTCTTATCTGTCATTATCTTTACTCGTATAGCATTATTGATGTTTATGTCTCATTGGTTCTATATATGTATTTTAATGTTCTTTTCAAAAGGACAACCTTTTTTGAATCCAAGGTAAGCTTGATTCTGTTAACAGTTAAAATACTCATTCCATGCATTATAAAGKAGCAAGAATGGTCTTCTTCATCAGATTTGGAGCATAGATTTCTACGTACCTTTTAACTCCTTCAAGGCATCACAGCACATGTCAAAAAGGTTAAGTTATTAAAGATGACCAGTCAAATCCACCTTAAAGTGGGGTAAATTTACATTTACCTCTTATGTAGTTTTAGAAATTACAATGATATTTGGAACATAGTTTTCTACAAACTTTTTAACTTCTTGGATGTATGACAAGCAAATGTTACAAGGTTGAAGGTAAAAAGATAAATTTGATAAAGTTTATAGTATTAAATGTATCACGTTTATAATGAATTCAAATTGTAATTCAATCAATGTACTTTCATTATTATAACACTCCTAAAAATCACAAGTTAATAAACTTTTCCTTCACTATACACTATCGAAAATGTGGACAGCATTCTTGGAATAAAAAGGTGATATAACCACTTCCACAAAAAAAAAAAAGAAAAAAAAGAAAAGCCCTCTTTTTCAATCAAGATCCAAAAACATTTAAAGTACAAGGGTCCTAGGAAGTCTATATCAAGCAAATAAAGAGCATCCAAAACTACGACATCCCTCGGGGGAAGTCACTGGAATTCACCTTAGAAAAAGTTACTTCAAATCATTCTTGGCTTCTTCCCAATGTACTCTGGTGTTAAAAGTGTAAGAAAACCAAAGAAGAAAAGGAACAAAAAGTGAAGTGCAGCCATGGTTTTTGTGTAAGAAAATGAGGATATATGATCTATATGATCTTCTTCCCTCACCCCTAAAACCCTCAAGTTTTTTCTTGAATGGTCCAATATGAGTAGGAGAGGAATCTAGGGAATGGTAATAAATGAATAAATCCTAATACATTGATTGTTGCAGATCTGGTCCAATTCAAGTGTGTGAGATTGAGGGCTAAGTGAAAATAAAAACAAAAAAATGACCAGAAGCAGTTCTAGATCTGTCATTCAAAGAGAATCAGAGAAGCATTATGGGAAGAAAGAAAAGTAACTRGTGCGAATTTCCACATCCCAACAGATTTCATCAACTAATACGTGGTAGTTGAACCAGGTCTTCATTTTCCATTTCTTACGCTTTGCTCAACAAATTTCACTTTTTCCCCTTACGAGTAGACACTATTAAAAGAGTATTTTAGTATCATATCACGCAAATAAAACAATATAAATTGTTGGAAATTTTTAATGAGACTGAAATTTAAATTTGAACAATTCAAATATTTTAATATATTTATCATTACGTTAATTAAAGCACGAAAAATGCATAATAAAAAATATAACAAGAAAATGTACTAAACTATTTTCGAACTTAASTTGAGCCTCAACTAAGAGCTCATGAGACTCAATTTCAAGCATTGAGCAAAAGAAATTCTGAATGTGAAATAGCATAGAACACTACTTCTCAGTGCTTAATTTTCTGTTGGAGGAAAATGCAATGCCTTGTAGTGGTCTTATCTTTTCCAGACACATCAATGTAATTTATGCCCTTAATAGCTAGACAAGGTTTGTGTATTCCCCTTCTGGAAAGCTTGATTCCACCTTTCCTTCTGTTTTCCATTTATCCAACCCCCTCCCCCCAGCCCTGGGAATTCATATATATAAAAAGAAGCATACAAGAAACTAGACAAAGGTTCACGTATTTGCCTTTTCCAAAAGCATGATTGATTGTTTTCTTCTTTTCCCAACTCCAACCCCTTCTCTCGCCCCRCACCCTAGACCACCTTCACWAAAAAATCATTCATCTTTCTAATGTCAAAAATTCAAGTTCTTGTACTAGAAGAATTGGCTTTGATGTAGTCAAAGTGAATTATGAGGAAGAGAAGTAACAAAGAAAATAGAAAAGGATGGCCCCCTTGATGCACAAAATAGAGTAGAAGAACGTAAAGTTCTAGGCCTACTAAAGGTTATTTGTAGTTGTTTGAATGATTTCTTATGGTTTTGCATTGGCTATTTTTGTTACAAAATATAAATTATAAAATCAATTTGGTTTAATTAATTTCTGAATTATTGGGTCGGAGAGCCACGAATTCTCAACAAGTCTAAGAATCCAAAAAATCCATAGTATAAGTGGTTTGCCCCATAACATTTTGTCCTATTGCTGGAATCATTTGGAGATGACATTAAAAGATTCTCCTACACCATTTGAACTCTGCATTCTCCTACACCACACCTATTCACAGGATCAAATCTTCTTTCATTTTCATCTACCTAGGGACCACATTTGTTTCCAGSGACGACTTCAGGAATTTAGATTTGCAGAGKTTGAAAATTATTAAAATAAAAACACATAGTGAATTTGAGCAAAGGTGAACTTTCGTGCCTCTTCTTTTGTTTTTTTTCCTTAATACTCGAAATTATTTAATATGTTAATAATATTTCTAATTTATTTAAAATGGTGATCTTTTTTTTTGAAAATACAATCCTATAGCTTAATTTTTGTATTTAAAAAAATTCAAAATAATTCGACAAACTCAAGATTGTCCAAGCCAAACCAGGGTGATGTTAGGTGATCCATGTGACTTGATTCGGGTTGACTTGTTATATTTTTATTTATTATTTATTAATTTTTTCTATTTTTCTATTTTTCAAGTTTGTATAATTTTTACTTTTTAATTTTCTTTTATTCAATGTATTTTTTTCATTAATTTCAATTTTTTCCATAAATTTAGTCAATTTTCTTATTTTCCTTGCTTTGAATTTTTGCACTTCTTTTCATTGAAAATACTCAAAACAACTTTTTTTTTTTTATAATGTTGTCTGTTTTGTATACAAACCTTTTCTTATTTTTCAAAATGCATTTTGCAAAATCAGTAAATAAATATGTTTTGGGGGATTTTCACAAAAAAAAAAAAAAAAAAAAGGCTTGAACCCAACCAAGAGGATAAGACCTTAGTGTCAAGCGCTTCGGATTTTAGTTGGACCCATAAAGGGGTCAACACTCTTCCTATCATAATTTTGGTTAAAAAGYTACCAAACTTCACTCACTTAGATTAGCAATGGTCATTATTGATGAGTCCAAACTTTGTCTTTTTCTTTTTCTCTGTATTTCTTTGATCATCCATTGTGTTAACTTGAATATGTAATTTTTTATTTAATAAATAACGTTAATTGACTTTTAAATTTTAATTATTTTTGATTTTTCAAATAATGTGATTTTTACTTTCGTATTTTTTAAACATATCAAACGTCGTCCTTCCGTCTAAAATTTCCATTTAAACTCTAATAGAGACATATTTTTAAGGATATTTTAGTCATTTTATTTTATAATTATCTTAATAATAATATTTTAATTTATTTTTTTATTTTTTTTCCTATATTCATTTTCTTCTTTTTCCTTGTCCTCCTTCGAATCTCCTACGGCGTTGCCACCGCTTCCACCATCATCTCAAGTAACCCCATCTTCTCTTCTCCTTCTCCTCTCATCTCTTCTCCTTCATTGTTCTTGTCCTTCCTTCATCTCCCACAACCTCTCCCCCTCCGGGGCCGACACCGCATCTTTCTTTCCTCCTTCCCCTCTTCCTCTTTTTCCCTCTCTCTCTTTCTGTCTTCGTGTGGCGCCTCTCTCTCTCCCCTTCAGATTTCCTTTCTTCTGTCTTCACTATCATGTTGCTGGCTAACTCGAAGACTCTCTTTCAACCATACTTTTGAGATCTTTGAACCATACAGTAAAGGTTGAACATGAACAGTCAACAACTCTGAGTGCATCAACCCTAAAAACTTTGAAGTTCCTAACAATCACTTTCCCAACAAGGCAGGGTTAGGAGGAGGAAAGAGGGTGGCAGCTAGGATTAGGAGCAGGAAAGAGAAGGAAGAAAAGGACAAAAAAAGATTTTTTGATAAAAAAATGTTATTAAGATAAATATTTAATCAAATTGATCAAAATAGCCTTGAAAATGAGATTCTATTAAGTTATAAACAGATTTTGAAATGAAGGGCAATATTTGCTACTTTTATATGTTGGAGAGTACACATAATTGATGTCTAAAATGAAAAKTTCAAAAATCYCTAAAATTTATAGGTAAATGACGTTATTTAKCTCRTTTTGTTTMTACCATATTTWGAGAAAATAAAATCCTTTCCGGGCTTAATTGGCTCAAACGAATATTTGAGTTCTATTTGAAGAAATTTATGATTAATGGAGTTATTTGTAATAATCATCATATTAGGGCCCTTTTTCAAAATAACCTAAATTTTTAAAAAAAATTCTCACGATTGCTAAATTTGAGCATCGCGCAGCTGCTAAAGTCCTAAACCCTTGCAACGCCTCCCTCAAGACTCCCGCCGGCCGCCTTCACCYCGGCCTCCTGATTCAATCTCCAAGACCACCTTCTCAGTGTTCGATAGAGTTTACATCTCGTAAGACCTAAAGTCTTTTCTGGTGAAATGTCTGAACTTTTGTTCTCTATTTGATGGGTTGATTGGATAGCGTTGTTTTTGTAGGCTTTAAAATCTCTGAGCTTAATCGAGAAGAACATTTTATAGTTTCTATTTTTGGTGGTTTGGTTGGTGAAAATGCAGGTTTAGTTTGTAGAATGCAAGCTATCTGCGGAAGGGTACGACTGGTAGGAAGACAAACAGCAAACATTTTGAGAAATGTTGATGCCAGAGCTGTGAGGGATACTTCTACAGTCACCTCCGGGAATGGGTTGGACAATTTATCGCGATTGAGCTCTCAATTGGGTTTCAGCCCCTTATTAATGTTGGTGAGGTTAAGATTATTATTATTATTATTTTTTAATTTCAAGCAAAGTTTTCAAGTTCTTGTTTTGTGCTCTTTCTTTCTGGTAACTTATTTGTTCTGTGTTGTTGTTTGCACCCTTTTAGGTTAAGAGAGATCATTGCTTGATGTAGTATATACTTTACATTTATAGTTTTGGCAGTCTTTTTTAAATGACTACCATTTATTCCTTGAAAAGGAAAAAAAAAAAGGGAAAAAAGGAGGAAAATTTAGTTGCTAAATTATAAGTATAAAAACTATTACATGGAGATTACTTAATCAACATAATAACACAAGAAAAAGAATAATTAAACTATGAGTAATTGAAACAGTTCAGAGGCTTTCATTTTAAAAAAAGAAAATATTGTTGTTGAGAGGTTGTCTCATTTTTTCCATTGAAGTTGGGTTGTTGCATTTTGGCTAGGAACTTCAACCTGGCTGGGAATCAGATATGCCATGCATGTCACACCTTTTCACTATAGAAGATTATATATTTGGCTTTGGCTTATTTTCCTGAAATTGCAGCTTCAATTTTCTGCACACTCAAACAATGCCTGCATGAACCTATAAGTCGGATACATTAATTGCCTTGCGAAATGATCGAGAAGTATTATGCGTTGATGTGATCTTTAGTTCTTTCTTSTAAGTCTTGGTTTTGTTGATAATCCAGAGTGAATTCTGATTAAGGATGGTTTTGTATTCTGGTTAATTAATATCTGCAGCACAGTTACTTTCGCCATACGGTATTAGAGTTGGAGCTAATTTTATATTTCACTTAGATTTTTGTAGTTACAGTATTTTGTACAATATACAAATTGAGAACTTCCTTGATGATTCCTACTGAAAAAGGGAAGTGGTATTAAAAGGAAACTTATAATGTCTATGATTACATGTTTCACCTGAAAGTTCACTAATGAATTTTTTCTTTTCCTTCCCAACAAAACGAAGCAATTCTTTCGGCTCTGAATTAGACTTGAAAAGGACCAAAACATCGACTGCTAAAAACTGACGCATTGGAGTCAAATAACAAGTTTCCCCATCTTTTTGTTTTTGGGTCTATGAGAGTGAAGTGTTAGAGGAATTCAGTGGTACAATAACAGGGGAGGGTCAAATTAGTGTCACGGCAGAAAGGCGTCCCATTTCTGAGTATAAGAAGGGATTTTAGAAAGCTCAAGTAGGATATTAGGATTCCTATTGGGGTTTAAAGGACTTGTTCTTATCTATTAACAAAGAATTTGTTTGATCATTTGTTGTTTCGCTGATTTACATTGCTGTTTGGCTGATATACACAAAAGTTTAATCTGAGTTGTGGTAGTTGAGATTTTTTTCAATACAGTTTTTAATGTGTGCAGTCAAAGTTATTGGAGATTTCCCGGGATACCTATAATTTTATCTGGCGTTGTAGAAGTACGAATTCTATCTTTTGATTGCAGCAGGGGCAGAACTACACTTGTTTATTTGCCCACCTCAACTTAAATAGTTATGCTTAGGCCCTGGAGGATTCTTCAAATATAATAAAAATTGGTTCTCTGTTGACTCCTGTCAGACATAAAGCAGGAAACTTGTAAAGACGTTTCATGATAAAAAAGTTACAATTGATCAGGACAGATTAAGAATGTGCGAGAGAGAATTGGTTATGGCATTTTGTCTATTTTTTTCAAAAGAAAGTAACTGGAGATTATTTTGTTAATTTTGAGGAGAAATAAAAACGACATAGCTTTTCGGTTTTGTTCTTTTTCCTCGCTTGCTSTTCGTTGAATTGGACAACCTTAATACTTTTTTTCTGCACTTGTTGAGGTGTTTTGCACTATTTGGACATTATTATACTAACATGCAAATCTTGTGCTCGGAAAGGAGTGAAAGAAGGAAGGTAGAGCATATTGGACCAAGTAACCTCCTCTCCTACCTATAATGATTGATGGCATAGATCAATTTGCTGTGATTACATAAATGCCTACTTCTAGTCTCACACAACCCTTTGACAATAGTCTCATTCATATGTATTCACCTACCCCATAACCCCCTGCCCAAACCTGACCACAAAAAGAAGTCAAAACCGTATCATATCTGACTTGGATAGAGTTTTCTTTAACTTCTTTTGATGACCTAGTAAACTGAAAGATCTTACTGTACATTACAGCATCTACATACTTCCATTGTTAACATGCGCTGATGTAAAATCGTAACGGGAGAGTACCTGTAACGAGATTCTGAAGTCTAGACACTATAAGCTTATTGATGTTTTGCAGGAAAAGAAGGTTGGAGGGTCAGTAGGAGAAATTTTTGTTATTATAGGAACTAGGCTAGTACTTTTTGTCAGGTTATGGAGATTTTGCACTTAACTTTTAGCCATCCAAAGAGAGAAAAAAATAGACCCATAAAGAATCTAAAATTGATGTTACCAAATGCAAGCGATAGTGAAATAAATAATAGTCTTATAATAAAGGAAGAGGAAAGACTGAGCAAGGCCATGGAGAGAGGGTAAATTGCTCATTTATGGAAAGATAAAGTTAATGCTTTGTTTTCCGGAGTATAATAATCTTAGCGACATAGTAAGAGAGGACTGGGAGGAGTTTTGCAATGAAAACTCTGGATTTTGGAGAGAGTATACACGCGAGTTTATGTTTAGAAGCGGAAGAAGTACTAGTCTTGGAAGAGAAGGAGATGAGAGGAAAAGACTGAGAAAACAGGTTGCCAAGGATAGAGGATAGATTGCTGATTAATGGAAATGATGAAGTTTATGACTCTTGGCTRTCCAGAGTACAATATCTTAGCAACAATGGAAGAAAAGAAAGGGGGCAAGGTTGGAGTTAAAGTTTTGCAGAGAAGTCTCTGGACTTTGAGAAAATTTACAGMTTGGTTTACAGAGGGCATAAAAAATAGTTCTGTGGTTGCTGATGTGCCTTATTGATCACTTACTTCTGCAAGTCTAGTTACATGTTTGTGTATCGTTTCTGTCTCAAATGCACAGAGAAATATGYTACTTTAAAAAGCATTCTATGTTTTTCACCATGTTTCTTTCTTTTTAATCACCAACATGTGAAGCTGGTGTAATGTCAACTTTAATGTTCCCTAATCCCATTTTATTTATTTYTTTGTTTCCTTTTGGTGRGACAATGTCCAGGTTAGATCAGTGATACGAATTAGAATTGGAAGTCTTGATTTTGACATTTGTATGGCATTAATTTTTATTTATATATGTACTTTTTGAGAAGAAAAGTCATTGAAAGATAAGAAAGTTTAATATTTCTCTTTGCTGAAATGGAATTTTACTACTTAAATGAATTAAAACAATAACTCTAAAATCATTTTTTTAACTAAAACAAATTAAATTAGACCCCTCAGGTTCCAATTTCCAGTTCCTAAACAAGACAACTCCATGTATATTTTCTCTTTTAGATCGCTTTAGACTGTAATAGTAGTTTGTGATGTCTTGCTTATCCAACTAGAAATGAAATGCTTTGATGTGCATCTATGAATACTATCCCAACCCAATCATTAAGCAGTTCTGCACAAAGATATATTACTGAAAGAAAAGTTATTGAAAGATACAAAATATTTGTTTAAATATTACGCTTTTTCTTTCCGGTGTGATGGATCTTTCATTCATGTATAGAGGCAAAATTTATACAGTAAGCTGAGTGACAGCCATGCTATGCATTTTGCTTGTCCACAGCACATGAACTTGAGATGAAAAATAGCCTAGTCTCTTATGGGGGAAGATAAAAAATAGGCTGCAACAGTTGAGCATTCTGCAGTGCCAAGTAGGTAGGCTTTTTGTTCCAGATAATCTTCCAGTCTACATGAAACTCCTCCTTTGCCAGTCTCTTTCCATTTTGATATCTGCCCATGCTGCATTACTTCCCTCCTGGAAGAAGTTGCTCAGATGAACTGGAGCAACTAGTACTGAATGAATTAAAATACAACTCCACTCCAAAAGTCATTGTTTGACTAAAAGAATCAAAATTGAAATGATTGTTATCTRTTAGATTGCTTCAAATAGTAGTTTCTGATGAATGTTCTTGCTTCTTTTATTGTCTCCGACTAGTAGTCCTTCTTGGAAATAACCTTCAATTTGACTGGGAAGCCGGCCTCTTGCAATAGTTGGTCCAGTCTCTGGCTCCAGCTTATGCGCTAGCTAGGTGATCCCCTCTTCCAAAACAAGTTCCGCCTGTGTTGACATTTTCTTGAAGCAAAAGAGGTATTTTATGGTTTTTAGTGTATAGAATCAAGGAACCTTTCTCGACTTGGAGATGACCTTCTATAAAAAAAATGACTACTTTAGAAGAAAGCCCCTTTTCATCTTTCGACTTGGCTGAAGAGCTTCCAACTCGGTTACTTCCTCTGGCTCTTGGCCTTTAGCAGCTCCTAACGACCATGTGTATTCTATTAGTTAATCGCTTAGCCCCTGTAGTGGCTGAACAGGCGAGGTAAATGACAACAACTGAAGGAACGTATAACACTGATGACTTGAAATACCCTACTTTTAGATGCTCGGAAACCGGGAATTCTAAAGCATATAGGGAAGGAAGACTTGGACAGGAGTGAAATGATCTGATGTGAGTAAGTACTATCCTGACAGATCATTAAGCAGTTCTGTGCAGATATATGTTAGTGAAAGTAAAGAATGGATAACATTGTCTAATTGGCCACTTAATGTATTTGATACTGTGCTTTTACAGGAATTATTTGAACACTCGAACCATATGAACGAATTAAATTTTTACCTCCAACTTGACAGTATGCACTCCATTTTTTTTCCCCCAGGGGAATGAGTTTGGCACTAAAACCAGATTCTTATGGCCTTCCAAGAGCAATGGCATAGCTCCAATTGCAAAATTTTGCACAGGTGCTACACCTAGTTTACCTCAACTGTCTGCAGTTATACRGACGAGCAGATTTTTTGCAACATTGGGAAATTCAGTTGAATGTGTTCCTCAAGATTCATCTGCTTCCTTTCCTGATGTACCTCGACGCATCAAATTTAAGAGGCTTGACAAAACAGCAAGGCACATAATGCAGGTAAACATTACTGATTCGTTTCTTATTTTTTTAATTTTTATTTTTTTGTGGGTGGGGGAGATACGTTAATTAGTTCCCTGTTATGTATACTGTTCAATTTTTCTGAAGTAGGGTTGTGTTGGCATATTTTGATTACGTATTAGAAGTCAATCTACATCATGTTCAATGCAGATTCTTGATAAGGAAGCGGTTGAGGAAGTTAAGGGAAAGAGGGAGATACCTGACATAAGGCCTGGTTATATCATCCAGATGAAAGTGGTAATAACATTGACTAAAGTAGATAGTTTGTTTCCAAAATGTTTGTTCTATTTGGTGTTTGGTTGCATCTTTATTGATATATACTTGGGTAAATTTGCTGAGGAGATTCATTAGTTTTCAAATGGATGCGGTGCAGGAAGTACCTGAAAACAGAAGGCGTGTTTCGGTGGTTAAAGGCATAGTAATAGCAAGACGCAATGCTGGTCTAAATACGACATTTAGGTTAAGAAGACTTGTAGCTGGAGTAGGGGTGGAGTCCCTCTATCCATTGTGAGTATTTGTTCCTGTCTTTTTAAGATATTCATGCGATTACTTTAGACATGGATTCCTTTTTACTGTTCCCTTTTTGGTTTTGTGTCCAGAAATAGTTGTCCTCCTGTATTGCCTCTTAATTAGGTCTTAGGAGTGCATATTTGTTTACATCTGAATCCTATAACCTCAACCCGTTTATAGTCAAGTGTAGAATTAAAAGAACTATGTCTAAGTCATTACCGGTTTAGTAGGTCTCGATCAAGTAAAGTGGCCTGTAGGGTCTTAGATCTGGTAAACATCTTGTAAGCATCAGGAGCTGTCATCTCTGGAATTTTCTTTTCAAATTAACTGATCTAAATCTTGCCTACTACGATGTAACCTTGAAATACATTCCAATTGGAAAAGAGCCACGACCCAACATGGTAGGCTATTTTGGTGTAGCCTACCTACTCTTGGATGTCTTCTAGTGATCTTTGAATGGCTTTTTGGTCACCTTTCCCTTGGCACATGTTTAAAGCTTTATTCTATAGCTGCTGCTATTGATGCTTGAAGTGCATCAACYCGATTTTTTGATGGAACTATGTAATCATCTTTTCATGCCTTAGTTATTTAGTTTCCTCATTATTTCAAGCATCTTCTTGCCACCAGATACTCATTTAGGTGTCTCCTTTATATAGTCACTTATTGGGTGTTCTAATTGCTGTTCTCAGATACTCCCCTAATATAAAGGAGATGAAAGTGCTGGACAAGAAGAAAGTGAGAAGGGCCAAGCTATACTATCTCAGAGACAAAATGAATGCGCTCAAGAAACATTAGCAAGTTGTCCCGCTAATGGAAATATAAGAGGTATGTCAATGGACCAAAGTGGTAGGGTTAGATTAATTTCTWKACTAGAACAGTTTTTGAACCCTAAAACTGATTCTTTATATGAATACGTTTTCCTTTTCAGGAATGCCGATTCTAGACAGATAAGATTGGAATCCTGAGCTAGATGCTGAATTCCGATTATATACCCGACTCTTTGATCATAGTGCCATCATGTTTCCGAAGTAGGTTGAATAATGTAGCTATCACATAGTTATTTTGCAGAAAACACTATTGCAATGGAGAGAACTGAAGTTGATYCGATCTGCAACGTACTTGAGAAGTTTTCAAATCAATTCGGTCAATGTCCCATCACTCCAACTTTCTCTCTTATCAAATCTTCTGTTGAAGAGAGATTTGGAAATAGCTTTGCAGAAGTTTACCAATGTGCAATATCAAATTTTTGGTCTCTTTGTTTACCTTTTAGCTGTCTCCTTCTAGGAATTTCTTCTTGACGTAACCTCCCCCATAGCTTCACAACCATAGATCATGCGCTTGTAGACAGAGCCATTTATAATCGATGGTTGTGAAGCATGGGGAGGTCCCTTGAGAAAACCCCATCCTTCCACTTTCTTCATCTGATGCAGAATATGAATATGCTATAAACATACCTTTCTTGATGCTTTTGATTACATATGTGACTTCCTTTTTTAAAGTGTCTTTGCCAGACACATCCAGAGAACACATGATCTAGTCAAAATTTTCTACCTCTGATGCTTTCAGGAAAGGAACTCTGCCAACTTTTTGGGAGTTTTCAAAATCTCTTTCTTATCCAAATTGATTTGGCAATTTTTCCAGTCATTCAGACGAATCCATATTGGGAGAAACTCTTTATCCCATTCCCTTATTTTTGTTCACATGCACTTTTAAGTGGAAAGTTTTATTTTTGTGTGATCTCTCATTCTTTCCCACAAATGAGATAATGGCTTTAGAACATTTCTTGATATCCATATCATATGAAAGTTGCTCGAGTTTAAGGATTTTCAARATATACCACACGTTTGATATGCTATAATGAAATGATCTTTCGCCTAAAATGGATTGTTGATCTTGAAGAAAAGTTATTATTGAATGGTGTCGGTGGATAATAATTCCTTGTTCGAAGGACATGTGCAGTGTAGCTTTAAAAATGAATTGACTCTTCATTCTTTTCCTAACAAGAACAAGTAATTGGGACTTTTTCAATTGATGAATGGCATGTCACCACGCGGCCAGACATGTACTCCTCATGTGCTCTAAATACGACAGGGAATGGAGGGTCTGAATCATGACCTCATTAACCACTCTTTTCTCTTGYGTGGTGGATGCTGGCTTTCAGAACTACTAGTCTTAGGGGATCAAGTTTTGACTTTACATCCGTCATGTTATATTAATTAAAATATGAATTATAAATATATTTAATTTTAAAATAGTTGATAAATGTGTAGAAGGGGTTAATGAAATATACAAATTTATATAAAAATATCTCTTATCTTAAACTTTTCAATTTTTATTGGATTCGTCATTCAAAAAGATTACAAAAGGTGGTTGTAAGGAGACAAAGAAGGTGAGAGAACGGTTCAAAAAAGAAATTAGAGTTATATCATTCAAAGCACAATTTATATATAAATTTAAATTATTACTTTTTATGTACATATTAAATATCTATTAATTTACGAATAAATGACAGCATGTGTTTTATCTCTTATTATTTTTTTATTAGATCAATAATAATCGAATGAAATATCTATTACGCACGTACTTTTAAAATTTCTTAACCTTTTAACTCGATTAACACACTTAACAACAGATAAACACGTAGGGCATGGAGTAAATAAGTATCAAAAGACAATAACAAAAAAAAWTTAAGGCTGGTAATGGAGTTTTGAAATCTAAAAGAGATTATGCAAATCCATTAGCAATTTATAATTCTGACTTTGAAGGTATCAATTTATTTATTTGACTTAATYTGTAATGACATCACGCCCACCTCAGCACAACTTGAAATAATAAATATCATGCAATTATTGAATTTTCAATATAAACCTGTGACGCCCACAATCTCCAATCCCTTTTCTAGTTGGAGTTGGCTAATTTTTTACGTGGTCTTGAAAAAATATAAAATAAAGACTTCTTTGCACGCCAAGTCAGCAATTCTAAAATTAAATATTTATCAATACTAGGGAATGTATAAGAACATAAAAGCCCGTAATTGGCAAATGACCTCTAATTAGAAAATATTTTAAATTTACTCCACTTGTTTTATTTTGACATTTTCTCATTTACAATTTTTTTCTTTTTATTGCACTCACCCTATATTTATAATGGATATTATCCAGAACTCCATTTGAATGATATAGAATTATAATGTCGATTACGAAATTATTGTAAAAATGTATACACTTTTAAACAATATATATTATACATAAAGTAAATATTTTTGTACTTCAAGATGAATTGATATTTTATTTTGAATGGACGAAAATAGATTATTGAGATATTYAGACGATGAAATCATTAATTTTTTTAAAAAATCCTATATAAGTTTTTTAAAAAACATTTTGAGCTACTTTCGCCCCTCGCCTCGCTGGCTCGTACTAAATTACTAATAATAATTTTTAATGTACTAATGACAATTACTGAATTAAAATTTATTTTTAGTATTACATCTTCTTTTTTTATCAACCTCGGAATTCCTCACAAGTAAACCTTGAATGCCCCAAATAGACCCCACTGGGGTAAGCTATTGGGACCCATCCGCAGTTGAAAGCACAGCAGGTGCTGCCAAGTTGACCTTTCCAATATAGGAATTTTAAACAAATAAATAAAAAGTCAAAAAAAGGAAAAAGGCCAAAACGAAATAATTAATATAATAAGCGCTTCGTGACGAGGTTCGAATCGGCYTCCCTGTCTTCGCCTTCTTTCCTTCAGGCTTCAGCTTCACTTCCTTTACACGTTTCTCTCTCAATTCTCTCTTTCTCTCCATCTCTCTGATCCCTTTGAGTATATATGTACACACATCTGCGGACTGCCCAGATTATCAATATAATTTCTATACTCAAAAATTCATTCATAATTGTGTAGTTCTTCTGAGTTTGGGTTTTTTTTTTTTTTTTTTTTTTACCTTTCTTTCTCAGCAATCAGTAGTAACTTTTACTATTGGAATTACAACCAATTCCCTGTTCGAGTTTTAATGTTTTTTCTCTGAGTTGGAATTCATTCCTACCAAGATTATTATTTGGATTGCCGGATTTGATTGGATAAACAGGATGCCCCCGGCTTCTCCCACGGAGCAAGACCCGGATGATCCTGATATTGAACCCGAATTTGTTGAGGTCGATCCTTCTGGTCGCTACGGCCGGGTAAGTTTATGTATTGCATTTGATGTATGCATTCAATGATGCTAAGGAAAGTTAGTTCATGCCCATCTTTCTGCGTGTTCTTTTGTTTCTTCTGATTTAGTTACATTAGTATTTAGTTCGAAATTTAGTTCTTGGGGAACGGAATTAATTGGGGTTTCTTTTTTTCCTTTTTGTTTTGCATTTTGCAGTACAAAGAAGTGCTAGGTAAAGGAGCTTTCAAGAAAGTGTATCCTAAATTTCTGAATTTTTGATATTTATATATATGTATATACGTACTAGACACTTTTATTTATGAAATTTCAATATTCAATTGGTTTTTACTGTGTTTGGATCCTTCATTTTGTATGATTTGGAAATTAGATATAGAGCATTTGATGAATTGGAAGGTATTGAAGTTGCTTGGAATCAGGTGAAGGTCTCGGATCTTTTAAGGAATTCTGAAGACTTAGAGCGTTTGTATTCGGAAGTTCATTTGCTGAAAACCTTGAAGCACAAGAACATTATTAAGTTTTACAACTCGTGGATTGATACTAAACATGAGAATATTAACTTCATCACTGAGATTTTTACTTCTGGGACTCTTCGCCAGTGAGTTTGAAATCATCTTCTACAAGAAAGAAAAGCTTTTACTCACAACTAGGAGGTGGTTGATTTTGATCTTCTGATGCAGGTATAGGAAGAAACATAAGCATGTTGATTTGAGAGCATTGAAAAAGTGGTCTAGGCAGATTTTAGAGGGGTTATCATACCTTCACAGTCATGACCCTCCTGTGATTCATCGGGATTTAAAGTGTGATAATATTTTTGTCAATGGTAACCAAGGAGAAGTGAAAATTGGTGACCTGGGACTTGCTGCTATCCTATGTCAGGCTCGGTCTGCTCATAGTGTCATTGGTGAGGTTTGATTTGATTTGTTGCTTATTCTCCAGTTTGTTAGTTTAGGTTTGCCTAATAGCTCTTATGTTTAAAGTGATTGAATTTTATTCTTGAAATTAGGTACACCTGAATTCATGGCACCAGAACTCTATGAGGAGGAATATAATGAGCTTGTAGATGTATATGCCTTTGGCATGTGCTTGCTGGAGCTGGTGACTTTTGAGTATCCATATGTGGAATGTGCCAATGCTGCTCAGATATACAAAAAAGTGACATCAGTAAGTTCTTTCTGAACAATTATGTCCATTCGGTTTGTGCTTTTAACTGCCTGCATTATTGCTTCTATATTGGTGTGTATGTAGTGTTGTCAAACAGCTGAATTTGTTTCCATCCTGATGAGTAATGCGCATGATCAAACAATTATGGATAATGCTATCTTTTGGATTTTGGTGGGGATATTTTCCTCAAGTTGTTTAACGCTAGATGACAGTTAAGATCAGAAAAGCTTGATATGCTTGGCTCAGTGCTTAGAGCTGTAATTCTGTTATTTTATATAGAAGTACGATCATAACTTAAACTCAGAAAAATTGAACCAAACTGATCTTCTAAAGCACTGTTAAAGCTGATTATTCACACATACATTGCATGGTTTTGTTATAGTTCTTTCTTCTCCTTTATTATAGGTAATCGATATTTTAAATAGTTTTGTGCTAGTCCTGGACTTTAAAAACAGAGGTTTCTACTTTTATTAAACCCCCAACCCCGGGCCACCTACAAAAAAAAAAAAAAAAAAAAAAAAAGTAAAAAAGAAGAGAGGGAGAATCAGATCAGGGGGACAGAATAAGGTTTGAAAGGATATAAGTAATACAATGATACTCATTGGTGAAGAAAGTGAGGTATTCAAATGTTCTCTAATGGGTGCAAAAACTAAAACTCTAATTTCTTTTTTATTACTAGTGATGACCCTAATATGCAAGCTTTATTTAASAAAGCATAAAAAAAGAGTGTTATATCTTTCATAAATAATTCGCCATCACAAACTTCAATTGTAGTGCATTGTCCTATGTAAATAAAGGTCATCGTGCTTGACCTTTCATAAGTTAAAAGCTTCCAAGTTTATCATTGGTTGGTCAAAAGGCAGAACAAGAACTTGACTGTAGTGTCACCAATTCGTCACCAAAAGGATGCTGTTAGGGAGGAGTAGCTTTATCATGGGCGTGTGTTAACTTGTTAGCAACCAAGGAGTTATATACGACCCAATAGTAAGAAGTCACGTGGAACAAAAAGGCCAAATCATTATCTGATAACTACCCATTTTAACTTTCATGTTTATCGCCAAATAGTGGATTTGGCATTTTTGTGCCAGGTGGCTCCTTAATAATGCGTCGTAAATAACTTGTTAGCTGCCAACAAGTTAAAGATACATCCACCATAAAGCTACTTGTTAGAGAGAGGGTCAACAACTCATTTATACAATTCCCCCTCTTTTCAATATCAGCCATGCATCTCGCGCTCCATACATGAATCGAACCCGAGTCCTTTCACGGGTCAGCATGGGCTTTGATACCAATTTGTCCCCGAAAACATCCTGCCAGGTAGAGGGTCAACACCAACAAAGCGAAATGCATGGCCGATTCCAAAAGGAGGGAGAATTATATAAATGGCTTGCTGGCCCTTTTCCTGACAGGATCCTGGAGTGAAAGCTTTCTTTGCATTCTCTTAAGGTCAGACTCTTGAGTTAGAAATGAAAGGACCATCTGCCAACTATAATAGCTCCTTGCAGAGTCAAAGAAAGGAAATAAAAATGCATCAATTTTTAAAATTTCGTCAAGACTGTTGCCCCCTCCATCTAGCTGTAAAAGGAGCTTGATTCTCAACAGCAAGCTACTTAAGTGATTGCTCAAGGCCTATCAAAGTGATGTCTCAGGGGTAGCTAGGTGGTTAGTTGGCTAGGGAGCTCGGTTTCCAGGGGAGAATATTTCTTTAATGAGAAAAAAGGAAGTATGTAGGCAAGATAAAGTTCACTATTATCTTTATGTTGGCGACTTCTGATGCTATTTTAATTTGGGTAAATTTCATGGACATAGTATAAGATTAGATCACATTTATGGAGTTCTAACTAATGATTATCCACTGCTTTCTATAATTATTGTTCTTCCTTTCCTTTTCCTTTTCCTTTTCCTTTTCATGTTATATCCATTCTCCTCCGTATTAGTTAGAACATACTGAAGCACCAAGGGCTGTGGGATTTAAGGTGCAAAGCTGGAATCAGGTTATAAGTTTGTTCAACATATTCCATTTTCCTCTGATTATACTTCGTTGATGCCTGGAGAACACTTTTAAGTGGCATAAACTTTACCTTATTATCAAATACGTGAACATTTGTACTTCCARGTATTTCATGCTTCATACACTCAGCCTCGTAGCAAATGTAAGTAGCATGTCCACAAAACAATTTAAGATATGTACAAGTAGGCGAAACTGGAAAGCAAATAGCAGACTAAGAGTCTCTGGAATAGTTAAACATGAAATTTCTTTTTTTCCATTGTTTAAATACTTGAGTTCATTCAACAAGATAAGCGCAATAGTCATGCAAGTGTCTTGTATATATATTTATTGGGAAACCAGAGATCATAAATGGATGGGGAATACTTTTTTCTTGCTTTTCTGGGGACTTGGTTGGCACTTTTCTTCAAGGTAAAAAAACCCTTGATCCTTCTTCTTTTCCCTTCAAAAGTGAAAAGTGGAACTACTTTGGTTTTTTAGGTTCTCTTCTTTTGTTGTTTACTAGTAAAAACTGCTAATATATGCCCAAAATGGAAATAAATGTAGAAGTTTCTATGGAATAAAAGAGATGGCTTAAAATTATGTATAATGGTTCTGGAAGATTGTAATTGGCCCTTGACACCCATGAAAGGTTGTAACAGAAATTTAAGGCCCATTACATCTTATGCTACTGCTTTTTGGTCTGAGGTGTTGGCTATGTTTGACATGTCCAGACATGCTAAGTTGCCTTGGGTAGTGAAGCGTTCTAATGGTGCCTCGTAGAAAATTGCATTTGCTGTATATCATATGGGCAAGAGAGGATCTTTAGTCTCTTTTTTCAGTGGCATAGCCTTTTGTTGCTTGATATTGTTTGCATTATGATTTCATAGCTAGCCTTTGGACGGCTTCCTAAGATCAAATTGATTTGGTTCGTTCCATTAATTTGAATTTGCATTAGTTAACTTTGTCTACCTTGTTAGAGCATTTTTCCCCCTTTTCTGGGTATATAGATATCCTTCCTTTAGTTTGTAGTTCTGTTCCTTGAGAGTCTAAAAGATAAATGCATTCAATCTTGAACATTTTTAGCTCCAAGGAAACCGAGGTATAACAGATTGAGGACCTCAAAATTTTATTACCAAAGTGCATCCATAATGTAAGCTATCTGAGTGTATTGTAATCTGGGGTAGAGAAGAAATGCTCTTTATCTGAATTGCGGATGAACAATTCTCTTCCTTTGCACTTATATGTGTACTTCAAGTTTCTGGATTGCTCTGTCCATCTGTTTTGGTTTTCGGTTGGAGCGGACTTCCCAATGTGGCTCTTTTGTCGCTCAAGAAAAACTAACAAAGTATGCAGTTTGATTTCAGAAATGATATTATCTTGGTAAGTAGAGAGATGTTGTGCTTTGATGATAAACATTGTTTTTCTTTCAGCAGCCCATACAATTATGGATCAAACTTATGGATTCTGCTGTGAAAATGAGCCAACTTTGGCGTCAAGCATGTACATGTAGTTTGGGTTGGGCTTGTTTGTTCCTGTATATGCATTCTATCTCTTCTGGCCATCTTCTCTGAAATTGGAAAAGCAATGTTAATGCCTTACTCTGCAGGATACTACTTTTCTCCATAGCTTCAAGGCTATATGCAACTMACGAATTAAGATATCCCCTCTATTTCTGCATGTTGTTATACTCATATTGTTACAAGATAACTTAAGCATTATAATTTACCACATAACTCTGTTGTTGTTATTGTTCATTCTGGGGCTTCTTCAAGGACCCAAGATTCCTATTTACACTGCTGATAAAGCTATCACTGAGAGTTTCAATTACCCCTCTTTTGTGGCCAAAGGGAATTAAGCCAGCATCATTAGCAAAAGTCAACCATCCTGGAGTCAGAGAATTTATTGAAAAATGTATTGCCAAAGTCTCCAAGCGGTTGTCTGCAAAGGAACTATTGATGGATCCATTTCTCCAGCCAGATGATGATGCAGGAAGTCTAAGTAGATCTTTGCATCATAACGCCCATGGTGACTTTCCTAGTATTTTTTTGGTGCATGCTTTCATGTCACTTTCCCATACATTTACTTATTCAATTGTTTGCAGATGCCATCTGTGACCGGTCAGATAGTGATCAAATTCCCAAGGAGAACATACATGAGGGAGGCCGAGATTTCACTGTGCAGGGTCAAAGGAAGGACCAGAATACCATATTTCTTAAATTAAGAATAGCAGACTCCACAGGTTTTCTACTCGTCTTTCCATATTAATATTTTTCAAGGAAAAGTACTGCTTCTCAGCATTGTTGACAATTGCTGAAATTTYTTTTGGATGCTCAGGCCATATTCGGAATATTCATTTTCCATTTGACATTGAGGTGGACACTGCAGCTGCTGTTGCTAGTGAAATGGTTGAAGAGCTGGATTTAACTGATCAAGATGTATCGGCAATTGCTGAAATGATTGATGCTGAAATTCGGTCATATATTCCAGATTGGGCACCCCACGAGCATTCCAGCAGTCATATTGGCGAACCTTCAGTTTCTGATAGCGGTTCACTTGGAACATATGGTGATACTACCCCTTCAACAGTTCACTCTGGTAGCCTGGTGTTGGAAAGACTGCCTTCTGGTCGTAGATACTGGTCTGATTCACCGAAAGCTAGTGGTGAAAGCTCTCCACTCAGACCATGCCCTTCAAACGGGTCGCCTGCATATTCTGAGACTCGTAGGGACAGCTGGCTTGAAGAAAATGTGCAATCACCAGATAGCTATAAACATCAAAGCAATTTGGATGATACTGAGAATGAGACTGAACTTGATCATAACAAAGAAGAGGTGGAAGCTACCTTAATTCCTGAAGCACCATCTGCTCAAGTTGATTGTTCTACTCATCAGCATGCTGGCAATTTGCCTCATTCATCCGATGAGAATCGTGTAGCAAGTGATTGTAATTCTACTGATCTCAGAATCATTGCAGAGAGACTTGAGCAACTTCTGGTTGAACAGAAAAGGGAGCTAGATGAGCTTAAAATGAAGCATGAGTTGGCTATTTCATATATCTTGAAGGACCTTCCTCCAAAGATTCGTAACAGAGTTTTGAATATCTGTAGCTCGAAGATATCTGTCCAAAAATTGCAATACGAGAATTCTCCAAAATCTATAACAGATTCAAGCTCCTCATTGCGAACGTAAGTGTTTGCTGTCTTACTTTTACAACTCGCCTATGGATAATAGTGTGGATAGTTGTTTGATTGCATCATTCATCTACTCATCCTTGAAGATTCCAGAGTGCTGAGAGATAACCACATTGCGGAGGAAGCTCCGAAGCTCGTGGCGGTTGCTGGAAACAAGATCTAGATATAGCTTTAATGCTTCGAAGCGGAGCATGAATTACGGTATGGGTATTGCAGTAATTTTGAAAGATAATCTAGCACAATGAATGCTAGGGGAGGAATCGTGTTTGCACTTGCGTTCTGCTGCAGGGACCCATTCTTTCGCGTCCATTAAACCATTGCTTTGCCAACAGTGTAGATGACTATATGATTCTGCTGAGTAAGGTGAGTTAATTGGATTTTGTAGATCTTGGTGGTAGAGGTTTTTGCTAATGCCTGAACTGTAATTACACGCCATTCATCACACGCATGTCATATTTTTTTGTTGTCGAGTTGATGAGATTTTCTTGAATTGTACACTTGTATATATTATGATGCACATAAGTTAAGAATACGAAATGTTCATTGTTCATGTGGACAAAACTCAGATTCTCTCTTTCTTTCTTCATTGGATGTGTCAAATGGCTTTTGCCCTTTGTGCATTGCGGGAATGGGAAAAGCTCCCTAACACAGCTTTGTGTCTGAGTCTTAAATGTCTTTCTGAATCACTGGATGATTTTGGAACTAAAAACGTGGCCGAAAGAGAGACTCATTTTCTTGAGCTTCTATTAATCATTGAGAACATCTGAAAGCCTTTCTCACATCTATGGCTGAACCATTTCATCCGAAGTAATCGCTCCATTTGAGATCTGTACATTCATTAAAATATAATTTAACCGATAGAGTTGGTTACGGTCAATTACCATTTCTTAATTGTAAATCACTAAAGATATTTCTCGATTTCTTTATTTATGGTTTTAATTAGTTTAGATCCATATTTATTATTGTTAATAAACTTGATTTAATTAGCAATTTTATAATTTAATATTTTCGAGTGAGTCAAAATCAAACCTTACAAATGTAATTTAGAAGARCTTTTGTGAATAAGAGTCAGACRCTCTTAATATATTAATAATTGAGTTTGAATTGATCTCGTGAAAATATCAAGTAATTTCAAACAAGGAAAGAATTAAGGACAAAAATTCTATTTTAAAAACAATTTAAATGACCAATTTTTTAATTACAAATCACAGAAAACCCAAAGTACACACGTGTCACGATCTAAGTCATAGTTCATGGAAAACCCATAGTACCCCTAAGAAAGCCCAATCCAAGCCTCTAGTTATCCAAGGAGGTTCAAATGGAATGGATAGAACCCATTTGAGAGGCCCCAAATTTTTTCTTGGCGGAGATAACACTATATCCCCACCTTCTTCTTCCCCCCTCGACCACAATTCTTCTTCAGTCTCCTGACTCTGTACTCTACCCTCCTCCTCCTCCTCCTCCTCAGTTCTCCCCTGCCCACCACCCTCTTCTCTGCTGTTTCCTTCATAGCCAAAGCCATCAATGGCTTCAATTTCAGCAGCAGCAGCAACAACATCTACAAAATTCTCATACGCTTACACCCCATCTTCAAACCCCACCCTTACTCCACATTCTATTTCAAATCCAGTAAATCCAAGTAAGCTTATCTTATCTTCATCTTTTATTTCAACCCCTTCTACCCTTTTCTTCCAGTCTCCTTCCTCCACCACCCACCGCCGCTGCCGCTTTACCGTCAGAGCCGCCAGAGGCAAATTTGAGAGGAAAAAGCCCCATGTCAACATTGGTACTATTGGCCACGTCGACCATGGGAAAACGACTCTTACTGCGGCACTTACTATGGCTTTAGCCACCGTAGGTAACTCTGCTCCMAAGAAGTATGATGAAATTGACGCCGCCCCGGAAGAACGGGCTCGTGGTATTACAATTAATACTGCCACAGTGGAGTATGAGACGGAGAGCCGCCACTATGCTCATGTGGATTGTCCTGGTCATGCTGATTATGTGAAGAATATGATTACTGGTGCTGCTCAGATGGATGGGGCTATTCTTGTGGTGTCCGGGGCTGATGGGCCTATGCCGCAGACGAAAGAGCATATTTTGCTGGCAAAGCAAGTGGGTGTCCCGAATATGGTTGTTTTCTTGAATAAGCAAGATCAGGTTGATGATGAGGAATTGCTTCAGCTTGTTGAGTTGGAGGTAAGGGAGCTCTTGTCTTCTTATGAATTTCCTGGTGATGATATTCCTATTATTTCGGGCTCAGCTTTATTGGCTTTGGAAGCTTTAATGGCTAATCCTGGCATTAAAAGGGGTGAAAATGAATGGGTTGATAAGATATATCAGTTAATGGATTCTGTTGATGAGTATATTCCAATCCCACAAAGGCAAACTGACTTGCCATTTTTAATGGCCATTGAAGATGTGTTCTCAATTACTGGGAGAGGTACAGTGGCTACAGGGAGGGTAGAGAGYGGGACAATAAAGGTTGGGGATACAGTTGATTTAGTGGGTTTGAGAGAAACTAGGACTACAACCGTGACAGGGGTTGAGATGTTTCAGAAGACTTTGGATGAGGCAATGGCTGGCGATAATGTGGGGTTGTTGTTGAGGGGTATTCAGAAAATAGATATTCAGAGGGGGATGGTGTTGGCAAAGCCTGGAACGATTACACCTCATACTAAGTTTGAGGCAATTGTTTATGTGTTGAAGAAGGAGGAGGGAGGTAGACATTCTCCATTTTTCGCAGGTTATAGGCCACAATTTTACATGAGGACTACAGATGTTACCGGAAAGGTTACGCAGATTATGAATGATAAGGACGAGGAATCTAAGATGGTGATGCCCGGTGACCGTGTGAAGATGGTGGTTGAGCTCATTATGCCTGTAGCTTGTGAACAGGGAATGAGATTTGCTATCCGGGAAGGAGGCAAGACTGTTGGTGCCGGAGTTATTCAATCTATTATCGAGTGATGCGATTGAGTACATCCCTTCTTACTTCATGCAGGCTGCTTTTCTATGAAGAATTGTTTATCCACTGTCATATAGGATGAAGTTTTTTTTTTTCTTATGCTTGTTTTAGTGACTTAGCTTAGTTTGGGGAATTGTTGTTAATTAATTTAWGTAAACTTTTCTCTATTTTCTCAGCTGCTGTTGAGCATCTTCTGAACTTCTTTTGATATCTTTTTACCTGCTTGAGAAATTAGAAGTGTCTGCTGCTATTTGGACATATGCTATTCTTGAAGTTATATTGGTGCCTTGCTAAAGTCCTGCTAATTAATGCTCTGTGGTCACAAGCATTCCCTCAGCCCTCCAAGGAACATATTTCTACCTTTGTATACTTTGAGTTGATGATACATGAGGAATAAATTTTTATGATTATTTGATACTGAAATGTCTTGGAATTTAATGGATTAAGGCAAACATATTTGTATTTGATTGGTAGGAGCACTCTAATGCGTGCTGCTTTAATGGATCAGATCTTCCATACTGGTTCTTGGTGTGCTAGAAGCAAAAATCATAATTTACTGCCACCTAATCTCTGTTCTTCAGTGGCATTTTGATATTAAAGATGATAATTTGCATGTTGTCCAAGCGGGTTTCACTTCATGAKTTGGTTAAAGAACCCCAAAGGAAATTTACCGTACCATTTTCCAGATTGCGAGTGTAGTAGAGTTTACCTTTGTTCTTTAAGTCCTTCATATGATTGAAGCTATCATCACGCTTTTTACTTGTTAATACTGATTTACTTGTCTGCAATGTTATGAATTTTGCATCTTGTTTTAAAATTGTTTCAGTTCCTAGATGCGGCTGGTTTCATTCTTTCTTTTTTTTAATCTTTTTTGGGAGGAGAGGTGGGAGGAGGGCGAGGGGGACGGGAGCTAAGATGATGCTGCTGCCAGACCACTCTTTAGATCTCTATTTCATTTTTTAAAAGATTCCCTTGACTCCCTCTCTATTATGTGGGTGTAGGGCGATGTGTCCTTTTATAATTTTCATTTGGTCTCAACTATGCTATATGAAAAACAAGCAGCCAAGATTTTAGCCCATTATGATGCATTGCTTTTGGAATGCAGTAGAGCAGCAAATGGGGGCTAATAATCAAGATGAACAAGAACAAGGAAAGTGTAATCAGATTCAGCCTATCAAGGATAAAAGGCTTTCTTAGGATTAATGCTTTTGCCAATGGCTAAAATGCATCCACATTTATCTAAACTGATCTTTCTTGGAAATCGATTCTTTATCTAATTTTATAATATATGAATCTATAAGAAAGACATCCCATAAATAAATAAAAATAACAGCTTTACTTCATCAATATTAGAAGAATTAATCATATGTGCTTTCGGCTTTTTATTGTCAAATTTTAAATAAGTAAAATTGTGAATGATATTGATATCAAATAACAAATGTAACTTCAATTTTTGTATTTGTCCGAATCGTCCCTGAATAAGGAGAAATGACAATTGTTGAGGAGGTGAGCACTTTTTAGTTAATCAAGTAGCATTACTCTTAAATTAATTCTTGTCGTTGAGATAAAATCAAGAGTAAAATCAAGAAATAAGGATAGAGGGTATTGTTGTTGAGAAAATAAATAATTAATTAGATAAATAAATTAGTTGTCGTTAAAATCAAATTAAAAAGGAGAGTATCAATAGCGGTTTCATATGTACATTATATAAAGAAGATAAAATACATAAACTTAAAAGCTGCAGCTGATTTTCTAGTCCAGGCTTTCTTGTACATCTTTGGCTACAAGCTTATTGGGCTGGTTGCTCTCCATAATTAAACCTATATAAACAATTTAATATATAAATAAAAAGGAACTATTAGCTTGGACTTGGAAGTGAAAAAGTAAAGATTAATATGGAACTCATAGTTCATCTTGAGAGGAGACGGAAAGTTCAAGCTGCTCCTAGAGAAGAAAATTCACTGGAGGAACAAACCAACATCAGACATGAAAGTTTCCGTGCATGGGGGCAGCTAGCTCCCGTTGATGATGAAATGCAACCACAAGAAAACGCACCAGGCCCTGCTGCAGTGGAGCAGAACATGTTGACATTGAGATTTTCTCTACTGCCATTGGATTTGCTGTGCAAGCCCTTCACTCTCCGAATCCGGTTCTTATGAGCTTCCAGTCTCATTGCTTTTAGATGGCCATAGTGTTATATTCCGATTCTGTTGCCCTAATATACGAGCATATTGGAGTTCTCTTTGGTGCCATGGCTTTTCTTTTAGCAGTCACAATGGCTTTTCTTTTAGCTATATTTTGTTAAGTCCAATCCTTTTTCTACCTCCAAACCACGACAATATGCTTTCTTGGTATTTTTCCTCAAGATCAAAAGCTCATTGGGGTCGATCTTTTCCGATCATTGTCTTTCTACTCCTCTCTTTTGGAGTCCATTGCATACCCAAACCTGACCTGAACCCTCTATCATCTTTCTATTTTCTTCATAGACAATATTCATGATCACTAGTACGTCGAGAGTTTTTCAAATCACCGCTCATGCAGCGAGATAAGTTGAAGGAGTTATCTTCGTCTTAGGAGCATAGCTTGTTAATGCTCTCTATGGCATCCCTTCGACAATGATATGGGAGTTTACAAAGTCCTGAGCAAAWTTCAGACCCTCAAGGGCAGCAAAAGCCTCTGCCTYAGCCACATCCATACACCTTGGTCCTCCTGTTGCCATGGAGGCCACCAATTCACCTCTCCAATACCGGATAATGGCTCCCAAGCCTGTCGATCTGTAGTCCAAGAGGCTTCGACATTCAATTTGTAGCCTGGTCCCTCTGGAGGTCTCCAACCACGCCTCATTTCCGAAGTACTTGMGCTATGATATAGTTTTATGAGTTCAACATAGTGCACATTGCTTGTATCTGCGCTGCCAAGTCCCTTGGGTCTGTCAGCTTTTTTCTGGGTGCATGAGTATTCCTTCTAAGCCATACGGACCATATTGCAAACTAAATAAGCTGCATTCGTCTTCGCCCTCGGTGTCCATAAAGTGACCAAACAGGTTGCAAAAGTTTGCAACCTGATGCGAGAGTCGTCCTCGAAGGCTACCAAGCAGGTGCCGTACCTCTACAGAGTAAGGGCAATCAAATAGAACATACCGATCAATTTCCCTCCTGTAACCGCATCTAGGGCAACATGGATTACTGCCAGCAATTCTCTTGGCCTTCTGTTTTGTTTGGAGGATCCCACGTTGCAACGCCAAAGAAATAATTTGATCTTTGGTGTTAGACGGAGGCTCCAAAATGGGTCCGAGTACCTATTTTCTTTACTTGGCGAGGAAGTGGAGGCCGAGCTTGAGTCTTTGAATTTTTTTGTCTATGAGAGCTTTGTAGCCCGATTTAAGTGAGTAAACTCCCGAGTGCGTGAGAGGCCATATCAGTCTGTGTGGTGAACGTGATGAGCTCAAATGGATGCTATCAATCGCAGCAGCATCATCGAGATTCAGTAGATACATAAGCCACTCATGATCCTAAATTGTTGCATTTCCGTCTATAAGGGTGGAGACTCTGAGARCGTGCAGTAATTCCCCTTGCGCTAGTAGGGTGAAATCCCTAAAAGGTCATACTCTGAACGTCAAGAGTTGATACCGAAAGATAGGGTAGAGAGACGATCGCCATCCGGTATCACGCCGGACTTAGCATGTGACCAATTAATTAACTCGATTTTGTCCCAATTCCGGACCCATTATATAATTTTGTTCCAAATTGATTTGATTTACCTAATATGCTGTTTCAACTTTCCCTCTACGGGAACTCAGTTAGAAGAGGATTATTCTGCTTATTGAGTAAATTATTTACTCCACTCAATTCTCCCATTTTAAAATAAGAGGATTTCCATTATGAGTTCGATGATGTTTGAGAGTGATAGATCGGGGATCTACAACAAAGGCGCAGTTTTATGATTCCTAATTTTTCTTTTCTATTAGCTGTTAGAGTCTTATATCAGTTTTTATTAATGACCTATTTATAGTTTTAAGAGGTTTAAAGTCATTTTAAATGATGAGGTCTTCTTTTTATTTTGAAACCTATATYATAACTATTTTACAAAAGAATTTCAGTAAGTTCTGTTTATAAWGAAATCTTATATTATTTAAAGAATARGTTAAATAATACGARTATGTTACGTCCCAAATATGAATATAGGACTTCGTTTGGGACATCCCGGGGACTCTAATAATTGAAGTAGGGTCCAACTTTCATGCTGTAATTCAGTTTTAGGGTTCCACAGAAGCTTGTGAATCTCCATGAAGTACAACCRGAGTTCCTTATTCTGCAGTATCTTAAGATAGTGAGGTCAATTTCGTCTGTCTAAAGGAGCCAAGACTTCCATTTTTTGTTTCATCTATCAACGTACTATTATTTACGTTGTTAAATCATCCATTTTTTTTAGGTCAAAAGTAGGATCCTCATCTCATTCACCAAAGGATAAGTGTGTAAACCAAAATGAACAAGTACAGCGCTCCTATTATCTGTATACTTTGATAAAATGTACTCTCACCAAGCAATATCGATCTCTATTTCATTATGTGCTTGCATTAAATTCATTCGGTTTTCAGGAGATCTCTATTAAATAGAGACAATGAATATCTCCACGAGATTTAAATTATGAAATCTCTTAAGCACTTATTATGCAAGTTAAGATCATCAACACAGGTAAATTTTGAAGTTCTCATAATTAATAATACTCATCATTATTTACAATTTGTGGATCATTTAGTATAATTTGTTAAGATACATTGCGTTTGTATCATCACATTATATTATACTATAAACTTTTTAGGGCTTATAGTGGTAAATAACCACAAATGCTAAAAATTTTTTAGCAACACTTTTATCGAAGGTAAATCATAACGGAAAGTCTTAAGTTTTAAGAAGAAAAGAATAGAAGGAAGAAAGARAATATATTCAAAAGCGGGTACAATCACTAATTGAATTTTGAAATSTTARTATGTATTTAACATGTATAATCTTAACTATCGGAATTAGGTGGTAAGCTCGAAGAAKTTTATTGATTTTACAAATTTAAGTTAGATTCATCGATTAGTTAAGACGTTTAGAAGATAATTTTGATTCCAATTGTCTAGAAATTTCGCATTTGTATTATCCATACATTGGGCTGATACCTTATAATTTCTCTACAAATCCCTCTATCTAAGGTAAATTTGAGAAGCTGATCTCATCCTTTGAATGACATCATTTCCTGTCAAACTTAGGCTTAACCTTTCATGTAGAGAAAAGTCCTTTTGAATTTCACTATTTGCTATACTAAATAGTTATTCTAAACACTATCTTCATTTGGTACTATTGAATGATCGATCTCACCCACAATATTAGTTGCAGACACGTTCTTTATGTCCCCTTTTTTCATAAATGGATAGACGTAGTTCTTAAATGGTAAATAAAATATTAAATTAGTTATTTATATTATTTTTAAATAAATTTGACTTTTAAATTACATGTATAGATTTGTTCATGTATATGTATTTTGAACTTGCCACGTACACGAGAACGAATCACGTAAATTAGTTAATATTGATATATCTTTTGAGCATCATTCTTAATATTAGGAAAACAGAAAAAATATTGTAAGAATTGGGCGGACGTTGGATCTTTAAATACTTTTGAAAGCAAATATGTAGAGAAAACCTAAAATAAATATATTTTTGTTCTCCCTCTTTTTATATAGTAACCGGAATGATTATGTATCTATACGAATTCCCGAATAATTATATTTCAAAAGCTGGAAAGCCGTTTCAGGCCTCAAAATGCTGGGAAAAAACATATTCCCAGGAAAGATAAACACACAAAAGATTATAGACCAAAGTTACCTCGCTGATCTTTGATTCTGGTAAGAACCATGGTCTTTGAGTAGAATTTCTCCACATTTGATGAAGTTGAGAAGCCTGTGAACAAATCCACACGCATTAATATACAGTGAGCAGATTGCATGTTGAGAACCTCAAGGGAAGTCCGATAATTCTTTCTCTACAAATTTCTCTTTTTCTAAATCAAAAGATAAGATAACTTTTTGATGAATTGACATAATCTTGCAAGCTGAACACCAGTGGCTAGAGCGATTCATTTACTTGTGTTCCTGATCAGGAGCATATGAATACTTAGGCCTGCTGAAATAMTCAATAACTGGCGCCAACAACTCCAAAAGGATTGCTGAAATTCCATCTCTGTTTGCAGGTTGGATATGAGGAAATGTATCGGATTATCTTCAGCAGTATGCAGGTTGGATATAAGATGTTATCCTCACCCCTCCTTATTCTGAATGTTAAGAAAGAGAGAGAGTTTTGACGCAGGAGACCACCACATGCTGCTGCAAACGTGCCAATCTTAGGAAACAAACTAGGAGATTCAACAACTGAGTTCTTCAGAGTGGATTGAGTATTTTTTTTTTTTTTTTTTTACTGTCAACAAGTGAAGACTCACCCACCATAAACGAAGGCTCTTGGAGTTAGCATTATGAATGTAGTACTGATTACTTCAACTTGGATTAGCAAGTAGTTTCTTCCTCTCATTGTTTCTAAATAAAAAAGAATTAGGGTTTCCGATTATTTCTTGTTTCAGCAATTTGTGAGAAAGAGATACCTGTTTGAACAGGATATCCCAAAGGAAAGAAGACGACGAGAAGCATGTCTTCATCTTCTGGCATGGTCTGTATATATAGATGGTGAGCATGAGAATACTTTTTAATGACTATTTAGTAAGTCGAAATTGGACGTTATCAACTTATTTTACACCATCTAAGGCTGTAAAAGAGAGGAAAAAAACAGAAAATCTGTGAAATAGTCAATAAATGGAGCCAACAGCTCCAAAAGGATTGCTGAAATTCCATCTCCGTTTGAATACTTAGGCCAGTGAGAACCATGCATCGGATTATCTTCATTAGTATTAAGGTTAGATATAAGGAACGATGTTACTTCTTCTCCTTCTTATTCTTAATGCAGACGAAGGGTTCACGCAAGAGGCGACCACCTTAATACTATTTAAGGTTCCTTTAGAAACTTGTGAATCTAAAGGTTTYGCATTGTGAAATTAAAAAGTGAAGTCTAGAGAATGGTGTCTCCAAAAGCGGCTTTACCACCGCCTACGGCCCAAAGGAATTGCTGAAATTCATCTCCTTTTGAATTCTCATGTCTGCGCAGGTTTTTGTTCCATCAAGCCGGATATCATAACATGTAGTTTTTCTTCGATCCAGAYGAAATACAGACGTACTTGTGAATAGCGATGATGCAAACAAGATAGCCATGCATATATATCTTCCTTTGAATGAAGTTAAAGCACAGGCATTAACCCCATTAAAATGGGAGATGAAGAACTGACAACCATAAGCTCTACCCACTAAACATTTTCTTTAATTTTCTTCTCAGAAACTAAAACAAAAATTAATAAAAAAGGAAAAGAAAAGGGAAAACAAACTTTGAGGTGCCCTCTCCGCTTCGGATTTTCTATTACATTTTCTTGACAGACTAATCAGAACATCTTTAACTCCTAGAATTAAAAAGAATGAATATTAAAGGGGTCCAACTTTGATTGATGAATGAAAACGCATAGCAGGGAATATATTAGGAAAATATATTAGAAGATTCTTAGTCTTGTCCTCTCTTTTGATTCCTCATGCAGCTTCACCCTCTTGATTCATCGCTTCATTTTCAACTTCGGCAAGAAGTAGAGATGCAGAATAATTCTCAAAAGCCAAATTCTCGTGCTCATCTTCAATTCCAGTATACTTTATTTCTTGACCATCGAAATTATAAACCAATATATTGGAATCGTGGTCTTCGAGAAGAATTTCACCATGTGCTGTGAAGTTGAGAGGCTTCCTAATTAATCCAGAAACAATAAGAGTATACATTTTAGTCCAAGATGATTCTCTTCCATATTCCTTCATCACCCACAAGTGGCAGAATTCTGCTTGTGGAGCATCGGGGAAAGGGCAGTACTTAAATATAGCGAGAGCTTTCTTGTGTACACCAAGGAAATCCCCATAGTTATAATCATCCTCACCAAAATCAGGCAATCCTATTTCTGCGAATGTCTCTTTTCTGAGATCAAATGACAAGATCACTCTCTTTAATTCAGATATTCTGCTGTTCGCAAACCAAGAAAGTGATTCATTGACTTGTATTCCTGAATAGGAATATATGACATCCCAAGGAAACGAATCAGCATAAATCCGTCTCCAAGAGTTGGTGCTAATTGAGTAAACTTCAACTTGAACACCAGGACCTTCAGTATTACTCTGGGAAGAAGTATCAGCCCAACAATTAAATATCCCGTGGTTATGAATCCGAATGATCCTACAGTCATCCGTTTCACCGAGAGATGCAAAACCTAAAACTCTATCTCTTGCAATTGACATATCTGTAGAGGAAGAACGAATAATTCTATATTTTCTAATGCATGGATTGATGAGATAAATAGTTTTGCCAAAATCTTTTTCTTCACTCAAGCACAGAACACCATGGATACAACCAACAGTAATGTAATTCATATTAAGAAAAGGAAATTCAATGTGCTCAAATGCTAAGGGACCTTCAAATGATCCATTAGCAAATAAACTGAAAGACATGTTTTCTGCAATATTTCTGATTGGCAAATATAAAATGCTACTGATACCTTTCGAAGCTGACATCTTCGAATACTTATTTACAAAACCCGGGTCTGTAATCAAATTTTTCCATTTTTTGCAAACACAGACAAGTGTCATCAAGGCTCTAGGAGGTAGCAATAGAAAAATAGCAGTGATGAGTTCAAGCGGAATACAAAAATACTCTCTTTCTGTCATTGTTTCYAACGAAAAGGTATTCAAAGTGCTCAAGGGTTCTGATGGGCAACGAAGATGGTGAGAATGATATCTTCACCTTCTGCCATGGAATTGTTATATAGATGATGACAATGGAGGATAGGCTGTTTAGAAAAGCAGAAGCGGACAATATCAATTTATTTCATACCATTTAGGGTCCTTCAAGAAGGGAAAAAAACTCAACAACCTTTGCATATGCATTAATTTCATTCTGTTAGAAAGAGATCAACATTAAATAGAGACAATGAATGTATATGTTCACTAGATTTAAGTTTTGAAATCTCATAATCACTTACCACGTAACGTCAAGACACCGTGACAAATAGATTTTCAGGCCCTTCTAATTAATAATACTTGGACCTTTTCAAGTATTTCATTTGCAAATCACATTTAGTATCGTCACAATCTATTATAAGGAGAATTTGTRAGGGTCTATTGTGTTAAATAGTTATAAATATTGATTTCTTTATTAACGCTTGTTTAGAAGGGAGGACTTACTCGGAAGCGATTAAAGTAACTAGTTGACTATATTTTCTTTGATTCATTATTGGGCTCCATGGAGAAATTTTTGCAACCTATTTTATGGAGAAGGATTGTTTTGTATTTTCTTTTTAATTTTTTTCACAGTTTGTATTATAGCTAGATTTAATTTCATARACATACAATCTAAAAGTTCTTTTTTTCATGTGCTGCTATGGGTGAAAAATAAGTGTAAACTAGTCGACTACATTTTTATTATCAAATATTTCTTGCTTCCTTCCTCTCACAACAAAATAATAATACGGGTAAACTTTATCATTTGACCCTCAAATTTGTCAAAATTMTTATTTTTGATCATCAAATTTAAAATACTAAACTGATACCCTCAATGTTCCAAAATTTGTCAAACCTTTCACTTCCAATTAAAAAGTCCCATTAAGCCCTAATGGTGAAAGGGCATTTTAGTTATTTTGTTTTTTAAAAAAAAGCTTCAATATAACCTAAATCATAGTCCCTAATCGTAACCCTAGTAAATTATAATTTTTGAGACAGACAACTAATGTCTCTAAGTCATCTCCAACATTAGCGACGTATAATATGTCGCCTCCAAATTATTTCTACATTTCGTCTCTATCATGTTTAGAGACAAATGAGAGACAGATAATGTCGAGACATTTGAGGCCATCTCCAATTTAATAAATAGACAATGTTTACCACTCTGCCTCTAAATAGCCCTATTACACCTTTGTTTAGGGATGAAATTCATATGTCTCAAYATTTCGTCGCTAAAATGAGTCTCTTTCGTATGGTTTCGTGGCTCAATATGAGGATTCTATAATTTTCAAGGTTAGGCAATTTAAGAAATAAATACACATAAATAATAAGTAAGTAAATAAAAWATAATAGATAAATAAAATATGACCATAAGGGTTTACATATAAAATCAATATATTCTCCTCARGCCTTCATATAGTGGACGTCAGGAGGCAGTGATTGATACCAAAAGACAAGGGTGAGAGAGGATCACCATTTGTTTGCACTGAACTTAGAGTGATTATCTGAGTTAGAGTTATGAGTRTGTCAGGGTAATATAAGTTGAATAACTCCCTTTCTCTGAAATTTCTAATCAAGTTCCGTAGTTATTTTGTTATAAAGCATCGGATTGAACTTGTGTGTATAAATTGTAATTCTGGTCATTTACGATATATATGATATATGAAAAATGTTTTTTGTTTAGGACATTATCTAAACTGAGCTTTGGGTGAACATGTTCCACCTACATTTGATTATTCATATAGCATTAAAAAAAGCTTTATATGTCTGATCGACCTAGTGAGAGTGCAACTTGACCTAAATTCAGCATGTAACCCATTAATGAACATGATTTTGTCGCAATTTTGGACTCATTCTTCCCAAATTGGTTCGATTTTTTTAATCTGTTATTTCGCTTTTCCTTCTACCGTGATGGRTCATAGATTTCTTTTGTTGCTGTGGATTTTCACATTCAAATGTTGTTCAATCCCAATTAAAGGGAGATCATTCCACTTAGTGAGTAAATTACTCGCTCCACCAATTTTCCACTTTCAAAATAAGAGGATTTCGAGTCTTACTCCGATGACGTTTGGGATTGAGAACTCAGAGATTTAAGGCGGAAGTATAGTTTAGGATGCTTAATTTTCCTTTCCTATTAGATATTGGACTCTTATATCCGTTTTTATTAATAAATTATTTATAGATTTGAGAGGTGGAAAGTCATTTTTAATGATGACGTTTTATTTATTTTGAGATCAATACAATAGCTTTCATACTTTTTAGGAAATATCATAGAAGATACAATTATATGACTATGCCACAGTCCCAAATAAAAGTTTTAGGACCAATTTTGGGGGTGACAGGGACTCTAATTATTGAACTAGGTTCCAACTTTCATGCRGCAATTCAGTTTTGGAGTTCCCATAGAAGTTTGTGAATCGCCATAAAGCTCCAGATGAGTTCCTTATTCTACTGTCAKTGTGACCAATAGAGTATCTTAACATACTGAGATCTATTTTGTCCTGTCTAAATTAAAGGAGTCCAAGGCCTCCGCTTTTTGTTTCATCTATCAACGTACTCTTATTATGTCGTTAAATCATCATCTTTCTAGGTAAAAAATAGGATCTTCATCTCATTTCACCAAAGGATAAGTGTGTAAACCATAATCAACAAGTACAGTGTTCCTATTATCGGTGCATACTTTGATACAAGGTACWCCCCCCAAGTGTTATCGGTCTTTATCAAGTTTATTTTGTGCACATATTTAGGTCATTTGGTTGTTAAGAGATCTCTATTAAACAGAAATAATGAATGTCCACCCTATTTAAATTGTGAAATCTCTTAATCACAAACCACGCAGAGTCAAGATTATCATCAGAGGTAGGATTTAAAGCCTTCCTAATTAATAATACTCAAGACTTTTAAAAGAATTTCATTTGTRGATTATTTAGTAATTTAGTATAATTTGTTATGATGCATTTCACTTGTATCATCACATTATGTTATACTATGAACTTGTTAGGGCCTATGATGGTAAATAGCTATAAATTTTTAATTTTTTAAGTAATACTTCTATAGAAAGTAACTTACAACGAGAAGTTTTAAGTTTTGAGGAAAAAGAAAAACCAATGTACTCAAAAGCGAGTACAATCACTAGTTGACTTTTGAAATTTTACTATGTAATAACATGTACAATCTTGAATATCGAGATTAGGTGACAAGCTGGAAGAACTTCATTCTACAAATTTAAGCTAGATTCATCGATTAGTTGAGATGTTTAAAAGATAATTTTGATTTTCAATTTTCTAGAAATTTCGAATTTGTATTAACCATGCATTAGGCTGGTACCTAATAATTTCTCTACAAATCCTTCTATCCAAGCTACATTTGTGAAGCTCATTTTATCCTTTGAATGACTACATTTTCTTACATACTTAGGCCTAAACTTTCGTGTAGAGAAGTAGGGATCCAAAGATGAAAATATCATATTTGACCGCACACAATTGCAAAGCCCTTTTGAATTTCACCATTTGTATTTTTGTAATTTCTCTTGGGTATCAATAGATTTGCTTACTAAATAGCTATATTAAACACAGTCTTCATTTGTGACTTTTGAATGATCGATCTCATCCCGGCATTAATTGCACACACGTTCTCTATGTCCTGTTAATGAGATTAATGAGTATAAGCAGTTCTTAAGTGGTCAATAAAATATTAAATTAGTTATTTATATTTTCTTTACTTGAATTTAACTTTTAATTACGTGTATAGATTTATTCTTGCATATGTATTTTTAACTTGCTAAGTACATGAGAAACGAATTATGTAAATTAACTAATATTGATATATCTTTTGAGCATCATTCTTAGTATCAAGAAAACTACAAATGATCGTTACAGTTGGACGGACATTGAATCTTTAAATATTTTTTAAAGCAAATATGTAACAAAAATTAAAATAAATATATTTTTTTATCTTTTCTATATAATAAATTAAAGGAGTATGTATCTATAAGAAGTCTAGAATAATTATATTTCAAAGGCTGGGGAGCCGTTTCAGGCCTCAAAATATTAGGACAAAATATTCCCAGGAAAGATTACATACCAGAGTTACCTCACTGATCTTTGAATCTAGTAAGCTTCATACTAAGATTATCAAAATCATAGGCAATTAGTCATACGTCGGAACCATGGTTTTTAAGCAGAATTTCTCCACATTTGGTGAAGTTGTGAGGCCTCGATGGTGTGTAAGTTTGGGAACTTTACTCCATATTTCATCATTACCCACAAATAGCAGTTTGCACATTAAGAACCCCTAGAGAAGTATCTAAATATACAGAGAGCATCCTTGTATACATTAAGGAACTCTCCGTCATGATTATTATTCTCCCCAAAGTCCAATAATCCTTGTATAGCGGGTGATTCGTTTGACTTTTTCCTTGAACAGGAGCATACAGTGCACCAAGGAAATAAATCAATATGAGTAGGCGTTCAAGTGCTTAGTCCTCTGCGAATAAACCTCAACTTGAAGATCTTTTCGCTTTGTACTCCCTGGAGTATGACGCCTCTAGTTCCTAAGTTATGAATCCGGATGATCTTACCATCATTTGCTTGTTTGTCATATCCAAAGACCAATACTATAATCTTTTGCTTTTGAGATATCAATGGTCGTTCTTGAATATTAATTCTATATTTTCTAATTAATGGGTTAAAGAGATAAATGGTTTTCCATAGTCCAGTTAATCACCCAGACACATAAACCATTGGTGTAACCAACTACAGAGTAATTCAGTGGATGAAAGGGAAATTGAATTTGCTCGTCTGCTAAAGGAGGTCTGGTGACCCATTAGCAATTATATGAGGATAACTTAATTATCTTCCTTTTCCTTTTGGCATATATAATTTTTCATGCGTACCTTCTAAAGTGGATCTCAACGAATACTCATATATAAAATCTAGACTAAAAATGAAATCTTTCCATTCCCTCTATACACATATGAGTCTCATCAAGGAATAYTTTTATAGTGGATATGTTTTAACTTGTTGGCAACGGACAAGTTATACCTAATCAATAATACGAAACCATATGTAATTTATTGGCTAATTTGGTTTTTGTATGGTCATTTGAGTTTTATATTTATTTAGTCAATAAGTTATGATTCGAGTTATGTATTACACGTGACTTTGTATAATTGAATTAGGTATAACTTTTTAGTTGGCAACAAGTTAAGACCCACCTACCATAAATCAAGGCTCTTGGAGGTAGCATTAGTAAGTCATTACTTCAACTAGATTTATAAGGTAGTTTCTTCCTCTCATGTTTCGGAATAAAAAAGAATTAGCTTTTCCGATTATTTCTTGTTTCAACAATTTGAGAGGAAGAGATACCTATCTGAATAGGATATCCCAAAGGAAAGAAGACGATGACAAGGAGGATTTTTTTACTTGATGCTACTACATCAAATCTAGCATTACCTATAGAAATTTGGCCAGTCCTTCAGAACTGAAATTCCCTCAAAGGTTTCAGAAAAAAGGTGGAGGACAATTTTGATGAGGTAGTTTTTGCAATACTTTTATGGCAATTGGACAGCCAAGTGTGTTGAAGTTTAATCAAGTAGAGAAGTGTAGAAGGATTAAAAATGAGAATGCCAAGGTGGACAACGAAAAAAAATTAGAAATTACAAGATCTGAGGATTCGACAAGGTGAGTGAAAATCAAGGAAAACTTCTCTAATGCATGGCTAAAGATGAAGCACCGTTGGAGAGAAAAGCAAGACATTCACTAGGGGAGTGTAGTTTTAATTTATTTATTATGCTTTTGGAAACTTTTAATTTCAATTTTTGTGCTTTGATATTTTCATCTCGGAAGCATGCATTTTAGCATTAGGTTTTGAACAATTATTGTTTTAACTTTTTTGAATAGCAATTAGCTAAATCTAGAATTTGGAAACCATTGGCTTGATCTGTTTTGGATAGAAGTTAGTGGATTGAACTATATTTTGTTACTGGAATAGCTTATCTGTTTTGAGCCATTTGGCTTGTGCTTTGATGTCTTGCTAATTTTGTTTTAGGAATATTAATGTCTAAATCTAATATTATTTATCTTATTTTTACTTTATTCTCATGTTTCTATATTAATGTCTAAATCTAATATTGTTTATCTTATTTTTACTTTATTCTCATGTTTCTGATTTAGTTAGATTCTATCATTTTTTGAAGTGCGTTAGATTTTAATATTCTAATATGGTTTAAGGATGACCAGTTTTACACGTTCTACAATAAGTTTAATGCTGCAGCATCGTTACAGATTTTATCATATGTCCAAAATTTTCGAAGTGTTATTAATCCTTTGGAATCTAAGTGCGTTGTTTGACCATGATTTGAGTGTTATTGAATAATACATGTCTATCTGTTCTTATGAAGACATAACTGTAATTTTTATTTAGTTTGCAAATTCTTTTGAAACTAAATTGTGAAAACCCTTTCTTAGTTTTGATAATGGAATAAAATTTTTTTGAAATAAAATTTCGAACAAATTTTGGAGGTGTCTTTTGGTTTGATTTACTTGATTGTGCAATAATATTAAATACTCCAATACCTTGAATTTCCTAATAACCAGAGTCATACATATTATTCATGTGTAATTTTGTGCCAAAAATCGATGTTAGGTAAGAGTATACATAGTAACTCTCATTTTTGTGACTTGGACCTAGTAATTGGGAACCTTCATCGTAAAATGTCAGTTTTTACGTCAAAAGTTCTTGTGACATTATAGAGTAAAGTTGTGCGCATTTCTACGTATTTAAAAAAAAAYKSMTWAYGYAAAAAAAAAAAAGAACTTACAAGGCTATAGCGTTGATGCTGCAATAATACTTTTAAACCCTGTTACCAATCTAATTTCAGTAGATCCTTATCCAAAGTTATTGTGGACAGGAATTTGTGAACAATTTTTGAAATCACATTAGTCTTATGTGTTGATTTGAGATAGCTTGTATATTTGATATATAATCAATCATGATTCATTACAACACACTGAGTAATTTTTGTGATACCCCTTCTTTGTCGAATTTGCTTATGGACTTTTATTGCAATCTCCTTTGGGGTGGAAAACCTCTGTAGAACCCTTTGTCCAAGTTCATTGCTCGAGGAATAATAACGTTTAGGTTTGCGGGTGTTGATGTAGGTGAAAGTCTATAGAATTATCTAGTACTTATGCATATATTTTCACCTTTCTTAACTTATTAAATCACTAGTTTATACTATTTTGCCTTTAACATTGCTTAAATTTCATAATGTAACTTTATTTTTGTTAAATTGTAAAATTATAGAATTAATGTACCTTTATTGATGAAAAAAAATCTTTATTTTATAGGAAAAATTCTATCTGCAAATAAGAATTTATTTAATGAAAGAAGTTAAGAGAAGTTCAATTTCTAGTCGTTGCTATAGCATTGCTACAGCAATGACGGACATGAACATATGAGTAATGAGCATAAATGACTAAGTCAAGAAAAAGTTACGRAGGCCCATCTGATAAAGAATATCTTAGGAGTTATAGTGAAAAGCATAAAGTGCTTCTTACGAGTGGATTCCTTTGGCCAATGAGAGAGGAATAACTTTTTGGCAACTTTTGCACAAGCTTCCAATATAAACTTTCTCCACAAAAAGGCATCAGGAGAGAATTAAAAAAAGAATGCAGATAGTAGAAGAACACAAACAAATGCCATACGAAAGGGATAAAAGGAAGCAAAAAGAAGAGGAAGCTGAGAGAACTAAAGGAAGAGAAGAATCCTAAGGATTTCACCAAATAGCTTCACTGGCCATGGGGTTGGTGAATGTATCTAGGTATGATAATTGATCTAAAAGGTTTCTCACTAAACAAAAGAATAATTTTGTCAAAACGTTCTAATATAAGGATTGAAATGATAATAAGGGAGTTAAAGAATTTCCTAAGTACTGATGACTATGGAAATTAATAGCAATGCTATAGCATTTTGGCTACAGCATCACTACCATAACAAAGTATATCACAACCTAATGTAACCCGAGGCAATAGCGATCTCAACCTCCTAGTTTGTTGATTCTTGTTCAAGTTTACCAAATTGTTACCTATCACTATTTTTGTCTAACTCTTGAACTTATAGAACTCTTCTAAGTTTAAGTCTCCTAGGCTTTATGTGTTAAGCCCATATTCCTTGGTGTTCATAAATAGTGCATGACGACCAAACTCATATCTATTCAAGGGTTCAACTACTCTAGTGTTTCTAATATTTGAGTAGCTCACTCATAAACTATAAATGGCCAATAAACAGTGGTGATATAACAATAAATACACTTGAATAACGCATCAAAATAGATAACTTTGCATAACATTCACTAAGTCAGTAAATACAAAGATTCATCAATATTTTAACTAAAGAACTTAGATCATAATGTTAAATATCCAAAAGCATAAACTTTTATTGGTCAACACTCTCAAAATGCTCAAAATAGAGTTGAGGAAACAAAGTCCAAAATTCATTCTTTCCCCATTGATGAAGAAGTCTTGGTTCTTCTTATCTCCCTTAGGTCAATCGCTGCCATCTCCTTTCTTGTTTCACTTTTTCTCTTCTCTCTAGCTTCTGAATCTTCATTTTGTGTATGTGGATCTAAGGTGTCTAGTCCGAGTGATTCCTAGGTCAAAGGTTAATTCCACTTTGTGCTTAGCTTCCTTAAGAAGCTTTGGTCACATGATTCCAAAAACTCAAAACACTAGTTCTCCTCTCATTAGTTAGCAAGTATCTACTTGTTCACATGCTCTGTTTTTTACTTTTTAACTTCAGAGGCCCACCTAATAGTGGATTCCATGTAGCACAGTCTCGTTGGCTTTGACTCCTTTGCAAAACTAATGGCATGAAGACTGATGCTATAGCATTATGAATAACTGACTTTAGTTTGTTGCCCTATCTATGTAATCAGTTATTCTCTTCAATCATCCCTACAAAACAAGGCACATTTATCAGCAAAATCATAATAAATCAGCCATATTTCACATTAATATAACTAAGGGATAATTACCTGGGTAAAAAGAGCATAAATAATGTTCAAGCAATACAAAGGGGATTGAAATGATCTAATAAACATACATAAAAATAGTGGATTCTCACCCATATCAGTTGCACAACTTTGAATTTTTTTGGTGGAGCTCTTGCTTAGAAAAGATCAAAATTTTCAAGTTTCGACTTCGAGAGAAGGAGGAAGGTTCTACTTAGTCAAAGACTCCAAGGAGAGGCTTCGATTTCAAGCCAAACACAATGAGGAGGCTAGGTCATCTTCTAGCTCTAGCAATCATGGAACCAAGGACTTTGAGAAGCCGAATCCACACATCTTCATTTTGGACAGTCCTTGGGGATCTCAAACCAAGCCTTTGTCCTTGGACATTCATCCAAAAGTATTATCATATCTTACCATAGACCATCTTCCACTGAGGCAAATTTCCACATTGCTAGGTGGTCTTCATTGTCATCTAAGGAAGTAATCGACTCATCTTCAATCATATCAACTCGAAAAGTGCAGCTGTTGTTATCTTCAACTCATAATGCAAAGACAAAAAAACTTTTATTTTCCTTTTACAAATAGCAACCCTAATAAGACTTCTTGGGATGCCCGAATAACTAACTTTGGCGAGACCACATATATACACAGAATTAGTCGGAGTGGCGGAAGATGTCTCTGTAAAATATAAGGATATCCTTTGCAACTCAAAAGCATACGATYCTGTGTATGCATCATTGTTCACATATGATCGTGCTGGAAATGTTTTGTGCGCTTGTTGTGAGCTTTGTTGCCCTTCGATGAATACATTGCACACTTTGATTGGTAAGCTATCAATCTCATTTTGGGATCTACAGAGTCTTGGTGGTCTTTCTATCCATGCTTCCTTCTACGATGAGATGGTCCCTTCTGATAAGGAACTTTACGAAGTGGATGATGAAGGAAAGTACTTGCTTTCACAAAGTTGTAAGTTCATTTTCTTTGCTCACAGAATACTTGCAGATGGTGATCCATATGGAGTCTCATTCGAGGATGGATTCGATTTTGGTTCAAAGGTCCAACTAGATATAAGCTGCCTCCTTTGACACAATATAAAAGAAGAACTATAGCACAATCGAGGACTTTGCACAATGGGTATTGTGGATAGCACTTTTTTGACAATCGTGGATGGAGAAAGTGAATCGTTTGATATTCTGTGTTCCAAAGTCTTTAAGGGGAGAAATATACTTGGCTGAACTTTTATCATGCTAGATTTGCAAATTTATTCTTTCTGAAAGAGAATCAATCGCATTCGCCCTGCTGTCTTCAAAGTGGCAAGTCTCGTGGCCACTACACAGAAATTCTCACTTACTATACCAGTTTTGGCGAGTATCTACAACGGTTTGAGGAATCTCCCAATCTCCATTTCTGAAGTAGTGTTGGACAGTATTTCCAATTCATTATGTGTAAGCATGGATTATGCAGTACTCTCAAACCTATTATGAAAGCTAGGGTTGTCATTCAGCTGCACGAATAGTTAAGTTCCATGGTAAAAGGATTGTCAAATATTACAGTTCTTCTGAGGCATGAGACATCTTCAAACGTGTGGACTCTTTCTCCATAACTTGTAACTGTATAGTTAGTGATTCGAACAATCTTTGATAGATGATGAGGCTCTATCATCAACTTGGTCTGATTATTTTATCAATTTGCACTCTAACTTTTTAATTCTTCGACAAGCCACTATTCACCTAAGAGCCATCYATATGGCACGAAAAAGATCCTACTTGAAGCCTTCTCCAAGAATCAGTGGGCCAATGAATATATCTCAACTTGTGCATTCATTCACATCATCAACATTATCACTCTTATCATAACCATATCTAGCAAGACGAAAATGAGCAAAATTGGGATCCCAATCATCAAATTTTTTGATCTATGCTAACTATCTTATAGTCAGTAGTTTGACTATGATACCCGAATACAGTTGCATAGTTGCAAACATTTTTACCATGTCCTTCTATATTTATGATTGTACTTGTAATGGATTTGCATTTTCAAATAAACGGATTATAAAAGTATAAGGTGGATTAGGAGTAATTTTCCACAAGCACCAAACCGTTGCAGGAACAGATTAGCGTGCTTCCATCAGCACCAAAATCCAATTGGATTTGCCTCTCTAAAACTTTAACATGGCTCTTATCTCTAAACAATTTGAAGCATTATCTAGGTACATAAAATCGTGGACCACATAGGAGATAGTTTTTACCTCCTGAAGATGCTTAAGGATTAATGTTAATACTTTCAAAGCATTAGTTAATGATTGTCTTCATAGGATGGTCTCTACTAGCAATGATGACTCTCTAATGCTTTCGTTTGATTTGAGAAGAAAAGTATTTCAAAGAATAAGATTGTCCAATTATAAATTTGATGTAGTTGAATATCATAAGAATGTTATTGCTTATAGGGATAAACTTTTTTTTATTTTATTTTGTATTTGATCCTATTGGACAAGAAGCATGCTGTTTGCTGTGGGTGATGGAGGAGTATGGAGTGTTTGATTCGTGGAGTTTGTTGTTCACAATTGTCCTAGATGACAAAGTTCAGAGGCTGTTTAGCTTCACAAAGCGCGATGAATTTGTATTTGGAGATGATAACAACAGTGCGGTGGTGCATAACCTTTTTACTAACTAGAGGCAATACTTTGAGTTTAATGATAGTGAAAGTCGGTTAGAATTTTTGCCCAACCTAACTTTAGTAAGACTCTTTAAGAGAAACAGTAGAGTGAAGGATGGCCACCAGCAGAGCATAATTATGGAGCGATGACATCTTTCTATCCAGTTAAAAGTGTAAAATTCTACAAATTGATCAGTTCCCCATATCGTTTGATCATTAACTGGTCAGTTCATTATTGTGATATTAATGGAATTATTTCTGAATTTAGTTCTGTGTTTTTTTGTGTATTAAGTTATATTTGTACATAGCTATAAAACTTTCACATTCTCTGGTGGAAAATTCAGGGCCTGAAAAGGAGAAAACCTTTAGTTCATCCACTATACTATATCACCTATAGTGCTATAATTAACCATCTTGATGTCTTTTGTATTCTACAATGGTGAATCCAGCACACCAATAAACATGGTGTTTAGCATCAGTACTCATTGCTCAATAGCACAGGGGATTTCATATAAGATTATATTCATAGGATGGCCTCTATTAGCTATGACTGAGTCTTTAATACTTTCTTTCGACTTGGAAAGAGAAGTCCTTTAAAAAATAAGATTGTACGATTATAAATTTGATGTAGTTAAACAACATAAGAACATTATTGTCCATAGAAATAAGCTTTCTTAGTTTTATATGGTGCTTTATTTTAACTTCAACTAGCAAGAAGAAAAGATTTAGTGTAGTTCACAAAGGCAAGGTTAGACGATTGATCTTTGATRCCACTAAGCTTCAAACTAAATTATCAAAATCAAATTTCATTCTGTTTGATTTAGTGTGCATACAATCTGTGCTTATGCATTAATTTCATTCAATTGGAAAGAAATCAACATTAAATAGAGAGCATGAATGTATACGTTCACTGYATTTAAATTGTGAAATATTTTAAATATTTACCATGTAAGTCAAAAGTCAAGACTATCATGAAAGGCAAATATCACGACTCACCTAATTAATAATACTCGGAGTTATAAATAATTTTCATTTGTCAATCACATACAGCCTATTATAGTGGGAACTAGTTGGAGCCTACATGTCAAATAGTTACAAATGTTAATTTCTTCAGTAATGTTTGTTTAGAAGGTAAATCAGGATGTTCCCCAAAGTGATTAAAATCACTAGTTGATTACATGTTCTTTCCTTCATTATTGGGCTCAATGGAGAAATGTTTTTTGACCTACATGTCCTCCAAAGGATGGTTTTCATTTTTTGGTTTGTATTATAGCGGGATTGAATCTAATCATACATACTACATACAATCTAAAAGTTCTTTTTTCCTTTTTAATTATTTTCATTATTAAATATTCCTTTATTCGTTGCTCTCCAATAAATAATAATAAGGTTAAATTATATCATTTAACTCATACATTTGTCGAAATTTTTATTTTTGACAATCAAATTTAAAATGCTGTCAAAATTTGTCAAAACTTGCACTTCCATTGAACCCTAACAGTGAAAGAGCATTTTAATCATTTTTATAAYATAAGAAACTTGAATCTAAACCAAATCGTAATCCCTAATCCTAACCAAACCCTAAACCTAACTCTCTCCTTCCTTCCTTCTCCCCTAACACACGCCGCCGCTGCCGTCGTTGTCCTGCATCTGCTACCAACTTCAATGAATTTTAAGGACCAAGAATCAGATAATTTTGCATCTACTTCAAATTAATGTGGGCATTTGTTATCCTGCGATTCTAGAGGAACCACAACATCTGAAGAAAATTTCAGGCTTTCAGATTTTAAGGCTTTGCAAAAACTGTGGGCATCTTCCTACTGGTAAGTGGGGAAGGTGGGGAAGCAGGGTGCGGTTGGCTACAGTAGAAACCGACGACGGAGTTGGTTGCAGAACAACCACTGATTGTGGCATAAGAATAAAACGAAGATATAATGTCATCGATTAGAAATAATGCCATAAGTTTATCCATAAAACAAAGAGATAATAGCATAAAAAGATACAGAGATGAACTACTTATGTATAGATATAGATAGCAGCACTAGAGAACTACARTAKACAATAACCSAAGCWGTTAATCTTTTATCTGGTAAAAAGAAAACTGTTTCTGGAAATAATTTTGGTTAAATTTTTTTAATTCCTCTTCATTTTGATCTGTGTGAATTTGAGATAGGTTTTTGATGGAGATGTACGGGGAGAAGGAGGAAAGGAGATAGGGTCTAATGGAGGCGGCAATGGCGATGATTTGGGGGAGAAGAAGAAGAGGGGAGGCAAGAGGAAGAGAGGAAGAGAGGACCGAGAGAGGAAGGAGGGCAGAGGGGCAGCAATTTGTTATGGCAGCAGTGAAAGATATCAACGTTAAATAGGGATAATGAATGTATATATTCACTATAACTTGTGAAATATCTTAATCACTTACCATATAAAGTCAAGATTATTGAAAAGTGAGTTTTAAGGCCCTCCTAATTAATAATGCTTGGACTTTTAAAAGAATATCATTTGTCAATCACATCTAATATAATCGCATTGTATTGTATTTCTAACTTGTTAGGGCGTATCGTGTTAAATACTTACAAATAATAATTTCTTTAGTAACATTTGTTAAAGGTATATCAGCTCAAGGAAGCCTTATGTTTTGAAACGAAAGACGATGTACTTCGAAGCAATTAAAGTCAAAAGTTGACTACATTTTCTTTCATTCATTATTGGGCTCTGGTTGGGGCATTTAGTGAATTCTAATTTCATAATTTATAATAAAACCCTATCTTTATTCATGACATTAATAAAGCTGTAAAATACCCATTACACAATTAATCCTAATTTCACAATATATCAAGTCAAGCATGAAATTAATCTGAATAAATATAATCCAAAATTATGGAAATATGAACTTTTCCAGCCACAAAAAAGAATTACATTAAAGTAATTCTAGAAGGAATTAAAATTTACCCAATAATGTGTAGTTCTCGTACATCTTCACATTCTACCAAATTGTATGTTTATATGGATAACGAGYATGGATTACATACCATATAAGGCAAAATTGGACAAAAATATCAATTTATTTTGTACCATATAAATATGTTGAAGAATGGTGATAAGCTTTTAACGTACCWGCTACTTAAGAAGTTTAATGTATATAATGAAAAGTCCAATAAAGACGTCGATTACGCTTAGTCAAGAATAGAGGTGAACTTATATTTCAAAAATTATAGACAATTTAATGTGTATCATGAAATATACTCAACTCATCTAGATATAGCATGTGTTGTGAATAAACTAAATRGTTTCACAAGTTATCAAAGCAATGATCATTGAAATGCATTGAATAGAGTGCTTAAATATTCAAACTACACTTTAAACTTTTGAATTACATTATACAAGATATCCAGCTATATTAGAAGGATACAATGATGGTAATTGGATATCAGATACGAAAGGTTCCAAATCACAAGTGGTTATGTGCTTACCATTGTTAGTGTAGATGTGTCTTGAAAATCCTCAAAACAGACTTGWATAYCTCAATCTACAATGYAATCTGAAATTCACAGCTTTAGTTAAAGTTGGATAAGAAGCAGAATGACTTCGTAATTTTGTAGAGGATATTCCGTATGAGTGTAAACCATTGCCCGCAATATGTATATGTTGAGATAGTCAGTCGACTACTGGGAGAGAAAAAAGTWAAAAAGTAGTATGTGCAATGGTAAGTCTCGACAGATATGTCAACGACGTATTACTATTAAACTATTGATCTGTAATGGAATAATCTCCCTTGAATATGTGAAGTTAAGAGAATCTCGCGAATCRGCTTACAAAAGGCTTATRAGGAAATCAAATGCATTATTTGTTAAAGGGAATGAGCTTAAAGCCTACTCCATAGAATCTTTGTAACRGTAARCCGACCTTGCTGACTGGAGATCCCAAGTTTTTGATTCAATGGGATAACTAAGTTATGAGGATTTAAAGAAGCACCTAGTAGTTATCTTCAACCCATTCCTCTCAAAAGAAAAAATACTTTATACGAAGAAAGTAGGTTTAATGATTCCTATACCTTGGTAAACCAAGTGGGGTATAACAGAATAATATTAACAGGAGATCACTTATGTAAGTATGAAGTGAGGCCACTTCTGTGAGAATTTTTTTAGGCTTCAATTCTCTGAAGCACTATGAAACTCAAGTGTTATTCAAGGRCAAAATGAACAAAACCATGAGAACCGAAAGTGTCAGSAAGGATATCGTGTGGAGACAATTGTCTTGGTTTACACTAATGAATGAACAATTCAAGACATCATTTTCACTMATTAGCCAGGTAAAATTCGYTAGTATCTAACTAAGAAAGGCTTAAAACCYGAAGCTACCTCTCCTAATGCAACATCTTTCCATGTGTACTCGTTTTAGTATCCACATTAGCATTTTAGTTGATCTAGTAATCTTCATTCATGTGGGGGGTTGTTGGAAAGTTTCACTTCCAGCTAAATTTCACTAATTTCTAGCTGAATGACAAATTCGCTATTCCAAAGGTTGACACCTTACAACTTTTGTTGTTGTGTTGGTTGGAACGTGTAGGTATCTGTTGACCAAAGAGCATGTCTCTTTGAATAGAGAGACTTATCTATTCAATGTACAACTGTTGATACTCAAAGACATAATTCAATAGTTCAATCGATTCATTAAGRAACTTTTAGAATACTGAAAATAGACCCCCTATGGAATTGGAAAGTTCATTCATTTTTCTACATTCTATCATCTCTCCTTCTTTGCAGCTTTGATAYGCATCTCTCCTACATTCTTCCTTTTGAGAGTTTATTCTTTTCATCTTAATAGAGTACAAAATATTTTTCGATTCACTGTTTCTTGCGATTTAAAGTGTTTTATTGCGACAAGGATCACTTTATCTTGGGAGGTGCGATTGTCGTTCAACCATGAGCATCGAGCAAGGCAAATTCATCTTAAGGATAGAGTGTTCATCTCTAGGCACTTGATCCATTCTTTTTTTTTTTTTTAAATCATCATTATCTATAATAAGTGTATTGTAAGCGTTAAATTTATTTATCGTTTCTAGACTTATTTTATAATGAAATATGTTTATTTATTATAGTTGCATACTATAGTACCTCCAACAATATCCTTTTCTATTCTTATTGGCATGTATACAATGCTATCCATACCTTTCGAAGCTAATCTCTTCGAGTATTCGTATAAGAAAAACAGATTCGTTACCAAATCTTTCAATTTGTTGCATACGCACAAGACTGTCATCAAGGCTCTAGGAGGTAGCAAAATAATGACGATTAGATCGAAGTTGAGAGGAGGAAATACGTTTCGGGAGATCTTCACCTTCTACCAAATTATCTGAATATATAGATGACGAGGAAGGATTACATACCATATAAGGCAAAAGTGGACAAATATATCAGTTTATTTCATACCATATAAGGCTGTTAAAGAACGGTAAAAAACTTCTAATTATTCAGCCACTTGGATTGGGTATGCATTTATTCAGAGAATCGGTCACTGGTCCAATATGTTATTTTGTTAAATCACTTAATGTCGTTCTATCTAAAGGAAAGATAGTAAAGAATGTGATAAAATTTATTCTCTTGTGGCAATTAATTTTCACCTACCCTCCTGTTTCAGGGACGGAAGCTAAGCAGAATGCACCTTCACTTCTTCGTCCATAAATACTGCTGACTTGTGGGTTAGAAACTTCTTGCAGTGTGTGTAAACCCTAGCAAGTAGTGATAGTCTTCTCATTTGAGGGGAGAGTTCCTAAAAATCTTCAGTTTGAGTTTTGAAAGTTTTGGTCCGCCYACCATGGCAAAAGACTTGCCAGGCTTACCTTTCGAAATCATTGTTACAATATTGATGATGGTTCCTGCTGAGGATTTAGTCAGGTTCATGTTCATCTGCAGAGCATGGCGCGATTTGATCAAGGATGCTGATTTCATCCTRAAGCATCTTCAGTTTTCAGCCTCAAGAGGTAAAAACTATCTGTTATGTGGTCCGAGGTTTTATGTACCTGGACAAAGATTCAAATTGTTTACAGATAAGAGCCATTTTAAAGTTTTAGAGAAGCAAATCCAATTTGATTTTGGTGCTGATGGAAGCGCTCTAATCTGTTCCTCCAATGGTTTGGTGCTTGTGGAAAATTACTCCGTATCCACCTTATACTTGRATAATCCGTTTATTCGAAAATGTAAATCCATTACAAGTACAAGCATAAACATAGGAGGACATGGTACAAATGTTAGCAACTATGCAACTGGATTCGGGTATCATAGTCAAACTAATGACTATAAGATAGTTAGAATTGCATGCATAAACAAATCTGATGATTGGGATCCCCATTATGCTCATTTTCTTSGTGCTAGATATGGTTATGATAAGGGTAATAGTGTGATGAATACACAAGTTGAGATATATTCACTGGCCACTGATTCATGGAGAAGGCTTCAAATAGGATCTTTTTCGTGCCATATCAACGTTAATACTTCCAGAGCATTAGTTAATGATTGTCTTCATTGGATGGCCTCTACTAGCAATGATGGCTCTCTAATACTTTTGTTTGACTTGGGAAGAGAAGTATTTCAAACAATAAGATTGCCCGACTATAGATTTGATGTAGTTGAACATAATAAAAACGTGATCGACTATAGGGATAAGCTTTCTTTATTTGTATTTGATCCCAATGGACAAGYAGGATGCTGTTTGCTGTGGGTGATGGAGGAGTATGGTGTGTTTGATTCCTGGAGTTTGTTGTTCACCATTGTCCTGGAGGACAGAGTGCAGAGGCTCTTTAGCTTCACAAAGCATGATGAYTTTGTATTTGGAGATGATYACAACAATGCGGTGGTGCATAACCTTTTTACTAAGGAGAGGCAATACTTTGAGATTAATGACAGTGACAGTGAAAGTCGGTTAGAATTTCTGCGGTTAACAGATAGCCTAACTCTGGTAGACTCTCCAAGAGAAGTAGTGCAGTGAAGATGGCCACCAGCAGGGCATATTTATGGAGCGGTAACATCTTTCTTTCCAATTAAAATGTAAAATTCTAAAAACTGATCAGTTCCTGATATCCCTTATTTATTCTTGCAGGATGGTTCTCTGGGCTTCAAATGGTCATTAAAATGACAACTACATGTATGTTCAGGGCCAGAAAGAAGGTTATTTGGGTTGCGATCCATGCAATTGTAATCATCAAATTTTCAGTTCATTATTGTTATTAATGGATGTTTCTAAATTTGGTTCTTTATTTGTTGTGAATTAAGTTACAATGGTAGATAGATATGTGCCTTTGGATGACAAATTGTCTGTTAATTGACTTGAATATTGGCATGATGATACCATACATAAATGAATATTTGGAGAAACAAAGTCCGTTTGAAGCATTTTTCTTCTTCACTATATAAATTCTCAAATTCTCTAGAGAAAAATTCAGGGCCTGAAAAGGAGACCTTTTAGTTCCTCCACTATAGTGCTATAATTAACCATCTAGATATCTTTGGGTTCTGCAATAGTGACTCCACATCACCAATAAACATGGTGTTCAGCATCGGTACTCATTGCTCGATAGCAGGGGATTTCATATAAGATTGTATTCATAGGATGGTCTCTGCTAGCTATGACGGTGTTTAATACTTCGTTTTAGCTTTGTAAGAGAAGTCCTTCAAAGAGATGTAGTTAAACATCTTAAAAATATTATTGCCTAACTTTCTTTTTTTACTTTTTATCTCAAGAGAAGTTTTTCAAAGAATAACATTCCACGATTATAAATTTGACGATGTTTATAACATTTTAGTATTAGTTTCTCAACGTTTGTTAAAGGTTAGAATTGCCTGAGAATAAATATATACAATCTTGCATATGCATTAATTTCATTCTGATGGAAAGAATCAACATTAAATAGAGAGAATAAATGTATGTGTTTTCACTAGATTTAAATTGTGGAATCTCTAAATCACTTATCACATAAAATCAAGACTATCATGAAAAGTAAATATGAAGGCCTCCTAATTAATAATACCTCAATGAATCAGAACAGGAAYTCTTGTGTTTTAAAGAGAAAGAGAGAAGATGTTCTCTGAAGTGATTAAAATCACTAGTTGACTACATTTTCTTTCTTTCATTATTGGGCTCAATGGAGAAGGACGATTCTTTTATGGTTTGTATCATAACGAGATTTTTTTGCTTTTTGATCATTTTTCGTTATCAAATATTTCTTGCTTCCTTACTCTCCAACAACTATATTGTCTGACCCTTTTGTTTTTGATCCTCAAGTTTAAAGTACTAACAATTTAGTCATTTTTGTACCTCCCTCCTCCCTAACACACGCTGCTGTCGTTGTGCATCTACTACCAACTTCAATGAATTTTAAGGACCAAGAACCAGATAATTTTGGGTCTACTTAAAATACAATACTCGAAGGAAATTTTTGGAAGAAGAAAATTTCAGGCTTTCAGATTTTGAGGCTTTGCAAAAACTGTGGGCATCTTCCTTTTGGGAAGTGGGGAAGGTGGGGAAGGTGGGGAAGGAGGGTGCGGTTGGCTGCGGTAGAAACCGGTGACTGAGGTGATTGCAGAACAACCACCGATGGTTCATAAAAAGTAAAACAAAGATATAGTGCCATCAATTGGAGATAATGCCATAAGTTTATCCATAAAACAAAGAGATAATAGCCATATCGATGATGGTTTCTGCAGAAGATCTGATCCAAACTAATCCAAATTAATCAGGTTCATTGTGGTCAGCAAAGCAAGGCATGATTTGATTAAGGATGCTGATTTAATCCTTAAGCTTCTTCAGTTTTATTAACCTGGACAATACTTGAAATTGTTTACATCATGCTTAATCTGTTCCTCCAATGGTTTGGTGCTTATAAGTAGAAGCATAAGCAACTAATGACTATAAGATAGTTAGAATTGCATATATTGAAGATTTTGATGATTTATATCTCCATTATGCTTATTATTTTCGAGCTATATATATAAGGATAATGAAGCTCCCATGAAAGATTATACTGATGGGGAGATATACTCATTAAGCATTGATTCTTGGAGAAGGCTTCAAGTAAGATATTTGTGCTATATCGATGTTAATATCTCCCAAGCATATTTGTTCAGAGATCCTCATCAATTTCTAAATATGGAGGTTGGGCAGATAGCTGGGGTGGAAGAATTTTTCATGATTTTACAAGTCTGAGATCCTCATCAATTTTTCCTCCAACTATAAATTTGACATCAATTATTAAATACTCCTACCAAAAGATGATGTTTCAGGAAAGGGAAGACTCTTAGCTACATACATATTTTCTATGGTTATGATGAAAGAAGATGATGTCTAAGGGTACGGATATAGAAATGGGATTAGAATGATGTTTGAATATGTAATGATAATAGTCTTCRGTCAACAATAGATATGAAAAAGGAAATGGTATCATCGACGAGGACGCTCAAAGTGAAAGGAAAGGCGTCAATAGAGACCAAGCCATTGATGAAGACGCAATAGGGCAAAAGGAATGAGTTGACAGAGATCTTATGGATGTTTGAATTCCACACCAGCGCTTTTATGATGATGGTATTGCTATTAGTAGTCAACGATAGGTGTTTTGTGTTGTACAGTGAAATGAATAATGAAGTGTTTAGGTAGATTTTGAATAGTCGACAATAACTGAATTACACTCAACTATTAGTATTTGAATTATTATTATTACTGATCCAAAATGGAAGATGTTATTTTTCATATTCATATTTTAATGGTAAAGAAGTTTTTGTTCTAATTCAAAAGTTTTGATCCAATTCAAATTAATTTTAACCTTAAAAATTTTTAATTCATATTTAACGACTATCCAAAAAATTTCAAATTCTTCTAATTTCTATCACATGCAAATTTCTATTCTATAACTTATCTTCCTATAACTCGATGGACTCTCCAAGAGAAGCAGGAGGAAGAAGGATGGCGACCAACGGGATAATCATGGAGCGGTAACATCTTCGGTTCATTAAACTAATATGTTCTTGCAGGATGGTGCTTTGTGCTTCAAAGAATCATTAAACTAACAACTGTATGTATGTTCAGGGCCAGAAAGAAGATTATTTGTATTTTCATCAATAGAGTTGTGATCATTAAATTTTGAGTTCATTGTTGCGATATTAATGGAATTATTTCAGAATTTGGTTCTTTGATTTGTGTTAGTTAAAACGATCTAACTAGACTAAGGTTGATGCTTTAATATCTAAATTGGAATGCGGCCTGGTCTCAAGCAAGAGATGTTCGTGTTCAAGAAATCATCATGAGGTAAACTTTATGGAGAGTGCTGTCAAAAAGTTGTTTCTATCTCGAAGAAAGTATAGTCAATATTTATTGGCGTCGTTGACCTGYAAACGTCCGTTAGATAATATAATTGAAAATTTGTGAATTCGTGTATCTTGTACTTTTTATTCATTGATTTTCATTCTAAATAGTTTTATATGATCATCTTGGGTTAATTATGATTTTCTTAGTTAGTTAATGTTCATCTCAATTGAATGGTTGGCTAGATAAAATTTAAAACTATATATATATGGTAATCAGAATTTAATTCACCTATCAAGATTTTGGCATCGTAGTCAAGGAATTAACATGTTGATATTATTCTCATAATTTTGACTTTAATATAATATTTTTATTTTGGTTTCTTTTTTAATTTTTGAGTTCTTCTAGTATACTTTTGACCGCATTTTCTTGCATTTATTATTGGGCTCGGYTTGGGAGAGTTAAAGTCACAAGTATATGGATATGATGTAACCTCGTCTCATCGATATGAGATATTCTGGCCTCGGTTTTCACAATTCCAATACAAACATGTTTTGAGTGAACGATCAGACYAAATATTCTCAAAACTTATTATTATTAAACAAACAAAAAAGCACCCGATTTATTATAAGTTATTGATTTCATAACAATTTATCAAAACCCTGCTTAAAGATATTTCACAATTTATAACAAAACCTAGTTTCATGCATCAAATTAATAAACCTCCAAAATACATATTATAAATTTAATTTCACATATCATCTCAAACATGAAATCAATCCGAACAAATATAACCCAAAATTATGAAATTATAAACTTCTCCAACCACAAAAAACAATTTCATTCAAGTAATACTAGAAGGACTTAAAGGTTACCCATCTCAAACCAGAAGGACATCTTCGCCTTCTAACAAATTGCCTGTATATATATATAGAGGACGAGGATGGATTACATATCATATAAGGAAAAAGTGGACAAATATTTCAATTTATTTCCTACCATATAAGGCTGTTAAAGAATGGTAAAAAGTAGAAATTTCATTTGATATCATCTCTAAAATAGCAAAGAATTTAATAGGATTTCTTTTTTTTGGCAATTAATTTCCACCTACCCTCAAGCTTCCAGGCACCTTCACTTCTTTGTCTACAAACACTGCAGACTTATGGAGATGATAACAACAAAGCATGGTGGTGCATAAACCAAAGCATGATGAACTTGTATTTGGAGATGATAACAACAATGCGGTGGTGCATAGGCAATACTTCGAGTTTAATGATAGTGAAAATGGATTGGAATTTTGCCGTTAACAGATAGCCTAACTGTGTTAAGACTCTCCAAGAGAAGCAACGGAGAGAAAGATGSGCACTGGCAGGGCATAACTATGAAGCGATYACATCTTTCTTTCAAGTTAAAAATGTAAAATTCTGTAAACTGATCAATTCCTGATATCCCTTAATCTCTTCTTGCAGGTTGGTTCTCTGAGCTCCAAATGATCATTAAACTGATAACTGCAWYTATGTTTAGGGCCAGAAGAAAGGTTCGTTGGGTTTTCTTCAATGGGGTTGTAATATTAACTTTTCAGTTCATTATAGTGATATTAGTGGAATTATTTCTGAATTCGGTTCTTTGTTGGTTATGAATTAAGTTACATCGGTAGATAGATAAGTCTCTTTTGGATAGTAAATTGTCTGTTAATTGACTTGAATATTGGCATGATGATATCATACGTACATAAAAATTTAGAGAAACACAGTGATTTGCCGCATCTTTTCTTCTTCACTATGTAAATTGAACTGTAGAAAACTTCAGGACATTTCATAGTATCTATTTTGTTTTACTCATACAAAGATGCCACTCCTCTAATTATAGGAAAAGAAATAAAGAGAAACTTCATAAAGCATTTCAAGCTAAGTAACTTCTGGAACTCCCAGATTCTGTTGAGAGGCATATGATGGAATACTTAAAATCTGTCATTCACATAAGTCATCAGAACAAGGCAAAGATCTTAACATAAGCAGCAAATGCTGCTTCGTCGAAGATCTTCAGAGATTCATGATACAGTAACTAACTTGCATAGATTGACAGTTACAAGCACATATTGACTGTGCAGCCATGTCTAGCATTTATCCCTTGTGTGCTTTTGCAATTCAAATAGCAATCTCCAGTCAATTATCCTCTCCTGACYGCAACTTGGCATCCGATTGAAGGYTATTTGAAATTTCAATCCATGATGCAATCCTCAGTTTTACCTGCCTGCTAATTTATGCAATGAGTGCACATAAGCCTAGAAAATGGTGGACAGAACCAGCTCTTTAAAAAATGCAGCCCGCTGCATTCTCTCTTCATAATCTTGCTCTTGAACTGGATCCAACAARGATGACTTACTGCTGCATGAACATTTAACCAAGTTATTCGCATGACCCAGATTGTAAATTATCCTTGCCCTAGACTGAACAGCTATTTGTTCTACATTTTTGTCCCATTTAAGATGGTATGCATACTAGGAAAACTAATAGTTGCATAAGCATAAATGGTTGCCCAGAGTACAAGACTATTAGTAACAGTACCAATTTATCACATGCAAATACAATGGAAGAGAGGAATGCAAGTCTTATYGAAGACAAAATGCATAAGAAATTTCCATTTCACAAGTACTTTGTCATATTCTCTGCAGTTCATTAGATGTGCTACAATGTTTATGGACAAAGATGCATGAATAGAAGTAGTACAACTTTCAACTCCTGGACTTGGATGCATTAAAAGGGAAAAAGCAAACTCATCTTTCCTTTCATTGTTCATGAAGTTCATGTGTTGATCAGATATATGACTGATAGACGTGGCAAAACATGATACATAAGACAAGTATCAAAAGGCCAAAGACTTTTTAGCTGTAGAAAATGAAAACCATCCTATTACAAACATTTAAACCATCAACATYAAGAACTTAATCTTCAATTACATCACCTCTCACAAAGTATTATTTGTTTTCGACTATCAAATTACTTGGTTCAAGCCATGACTTGAATGTGACACCATGCTGTATAATAGTTGCAAATTTAGGGTGCTAAAGCTACAGCAAGAAGATCCGAAARAAGTTTATTTTACAAAAATATAACAAATCCAAATATAATGTGGCTCGAATTTGCATAATCAATTGCACTTACCAATGTAGCTATTATGTTAGACCTATCTTGTAAAATTAATTGTGAAACCCATCATGATTAGTGTATATGAACTTCTTGAGAGGTATTATCTTTCTCGTAGATCTGTAATGTTGAAACACTTCACTCAAGCGGAGGCAAAAGAAAAAGGCATGGTGCATCGTGAAGAGATATGCACAAAACCAGAGGAACTAAATTAAGCATATTTTTATTCATTTTCTCATGTTTCTACTGGGTTACATACGGTTGCCCTTCCCCTCCAAGCGAGAAACAGACAACTATAGAACAGAGGAACTCCAGGAATTTAAGAATGTCCTTGAAAGAACGCATAGATTTTCCAAGTTTTATCTACTTTAATGGACGAAAAAGCAGTTAAGTTCTGGACTCATGATCAAACTAACATTGAGCGTCAAGTATTCTTGTATTGAGATGCGAGAGAAAGAAAGAGGGGAGGAACTGGACCTATGCAAGTTTGCCAATTTTGGTAGCTGTGCACACTTACAAACTGAACAAAACACATATAAAGTACGAGAAGCAGAATTGTAAACTAATTAGGGCAAGTAAAAGATTATGGATTGGATAGAAGACTACCRTTTTTGCTTCTGCTTTACAAAGCTTCGCTTTTTCAGCTTCACATTTGTTCTTTCTCATTCTCAAATGCAGCTTATTAGAACCATTACCTTAAAGTTGGGCCATACTGATAGTGATAACACCACCTGTGCCTAYCTTTCAAATTTTGTKKATTGATGAGTAGATTCTTCTATTAACTATATAGGTCATTRMAAAGTGAATATGAAGATTACGTATTGCTTTAGTACATGCTTAAATAACTTTCTCTTTTTCCCACAAAGTTCTCCTCAATCATGATTTTGTTTTCCAGTTTTCTACTTTAAGATGAAATATGTTGAATTTTTAATACTCCGCTTTGGTCTGATGAAATTTACAATTCTAGAACCAAGTGTGATCCATGCATTACAACACGAAGCCAACAACAATAAGTAAAAATATGCTCAATGCAAAAAAATAAAACTTGACTACTTATTTGAATGAGRAAACTTAATTATAACTTGAGTTGGTCTACAGRGTGCAAAGTTTGAGATATAGTAGGATCTAACAGTTGGCTAGGTTTATTGAGTTTCATTRGATACTTAAATTAGGTTTCTTAGATGATTAGCTTACCCGTTCCTGTATTGTGAGATTTAATGTGCTCTATGCAATGATTTCCGATCAGAATTGCATCTTGACAGAAAAAGCATGCAAAAGCTAATGAAAATTGCAGCAGGCAGCAGAAGGTACCTTTCAGCAGCAGTGGTTGGGAGAGTGCTTGACGACTCATCGAGCTTAGTGTCTTTAGGTTCTGAAATAGGTGAAGTGCAAAGAAATGGTAAAAGCAGCGGATCAGGAGCAGGTTCCCGTGAATTGTGTCGAGAACTGAATGAATTTGAACCAAGAAATTGTGTTAGGTCTCGGAAGTCCTTGCCAATCATTGCTGAGGCATTACTCCAGAGGCCTGATTTCTGAGACTTTCTCCTCCTCTGTGTAATCAACAGAATCAGGTAAATAATATCTTTGCCATAAAAKTCTTAATGATTTCAAACAAGAAGATAAATATACCTTTACTGAATGTGCATGTTGCATTGTAAAATGTCCAATTGCATCTTTGCCCAGAGTTGCGGCGCATATTGGGCAAACCTGGGATATTATTTCAGAAAGGCATGAGGAAAAACAAAAAATATACACTTCTAGGACCCCTTGGATGGGGCAGTCTGCATGCAACCTCCAAACCCCAGAAGTAAGAGAATTAATCTGAAGACAAAATAAAGAAAAAATTTCACAAAATCTAAGCAAGTTTTGTTCCTCAAATGCAGAATGTCTTATGGGGCWCGTTATGTCAGTAATTCTATAAGCTTGCGACGTGCAAATCTTTAAGTTACTTTACATTACAAAATTCTTACACCCTCTGTCTTCAAATTTACTTTTTGTAGGCAGAAGAAAAAAGGTTACAGATGAAGTAGATGTGATACCGCATTTTTGAAGTTGAAGCAATGCTCCTCTTGCAAATGGCTACACAGCACTGGGACCTCAATTTCCACATAACAGAAGGGGCAAGGAAACCAAGCCCTCACTTCATCTTCTCCCTCATCCATGATAAGACTATCTGTTTAGGTTGAAGGAAAAAGCATATGAGAAACGAATTCGGAAATTCTTTTCTATTAAAGCAAGGATTGCTGAAAGGAATATGGTTCGTCTTGCAGTGTAAACATAAGTGCTTGCAAGAACTTAGATAGTTCATTAAGATTATTATTATCTATTATATAGCTGAAATTAATAGGTAGCTATCCACAAAAAACTCATAGCCAACGAAATTGTATGAATGCAAAGAGTAACTGCATTATGTACAGGAGTCAATATTAAGAAGAGGAAAGCATAAAAATCAAAAATTTTATAAGAGAAGTTCAGAAATGGAAACGGAACAGATATAAAGACCTATTTACATCTCGCCAGGCAAAATCAAGACAAACGCACAATCATCAAGCAAAATCAAGCAATTAAAAGGATAGCCCAGAGATACATTAGCCCTTTTCATTTCTCCAACTACATCATTAAAACCAAAATCTTCCCAGATAGAGAAATTTAACCCAATCCATACTABCACAATCTAGAAAAGCAAACACAGTTTAAGAAAGATAAAAGCTATGTGGTTGAACGAATATTCACCACAATTGCTGAGTCTGGCAGCTTGGACAGCAGAGAGATGTTTTGCTGATTGAACTCTAGCAGCCCAGWAATCCAAATCCATATTTCAATTTCTTGATAAAGTAAACAATCTCAACCCTTTTTCCCCAGAAAATTGGGCAAGATTAACAAAAAAAGGATCCCAAGAAAATCCCYAYCCCACAAAACACAAGCAGAATGAMTTCAAGATTWTGAGAAATCAAGYGAAAAGGATGAGKGAAAGTYGCTCCTTTTTAGCTCCTCATGTGCTGAATGACGGGACGTTGTGTTGTACTAAATTAGATTCTTCTGATGGTGATGAAAGCATTATATAGGAGAGGAGAGGCGGAGAAGCAAAAGGTCTGGTCTGACACTCGAGAAAGCTTTACTGACACATTAAAGCTAGCTTATAGATACTTGACACGTGCCCAATAGATTCATATCCTCTCCCTGCTTTCTTGCTCACGAATAGAGCAGGGAAGTGAAGTGCAACTGGCAGTCGTTCCCACAGTATAGTGCCAACTTGAATTTATTCACTTTTTCCTTTGGTTTCCTTCCTTGGGAGGAAGTTATATTCGCTTACTCTATGCCATTCCGACTAATTTGTCCATTGACAAAAGGAATCCCAATCGACTAAGTAATGTTTACTCTAAAAAGGAAGTTGCTATATGATTCTCATCAACTATTATTATAATATATAATGCAGGTTTGATAAAATATCCTTGCACGGGAATTTCAATAGGGAGTTAGTAATATAATTATAAGATTAATATTTAATAATCATATCTTCTATTATCATTTGTTACGTTATCTACTAGTACTTTACTCTTAGATTATCTAGTATCTTATTCAGAATACGGCATAAGCACAATATATATGTAATATTTCTCCTATAGAGGGAGGAAAGATGTTTGAGAGGTTAAAATATACATATTTATTATCYACAATAAATAATGTATTAAAAGATRTTCAATTAATCGAGAATAACAGGCCATCAATAATTCAATAACTCGCTAGACAAATTTGAGYTTTTTRGAAGATGTTTGGATAAGTTTGTGTATTTAAAGTTGTCCTACGCGCTTACTTTAGATCCAAATTCTGGTTATGAATAATAAGAATAAAATTTCATAAGATTACTAAATAAGCTAAAACATGTCTCGCCATAAATGTTAAAAAAAAAAAAATTAACCAATTATTAGTGGTTGAAAGTAGTCTCATCTTTCGAATGGAACCTCATTTAAGAGGTAGGTGAAGCGAAGCACATTGAAATGAAAATCTTTTGCTCCCACATTTGGAATCAAAAGAAGCCATTAGATTTTCTAGGTTATTTGGTACAACTTTCATATTTTATACTTCCTCCATTTTTTAAATTATGTCACATAAAGAAAAATATACAAATTAAGAAATATGAATTAATTTAAAATTATTATTAAAGTGATATTTTTATCTTTATATTTAAAAAAATAATGACTTACACGGGAAAAGAAGATAAAATGGAAGGAAAAATGTTGATATATTTTTGATATATTTTATCCTTATTTGATTTTCAAACTAACACCATTAAGTCATTATATTTTGATATAATGCGATATACTTTAAGAAAATAAAGAAAGTAATAGATTTCAAGACGAGCTAAAATAAAGTGATAAGAGTAAARATGAGTAAATAGAAAAAATAAAAGTATAGATGAGTGAAATGATTCATATTTTGAAAAGATTCCCTCGTTCTAGAACAATTAAGACGATAAAATGGAGGTAACAATAGTGATTTAATCTAAATACAGAACTTACTAGATTCACAAACAAAAAGAAACAAGAATCAAAAGAGTTAATGGATTCGCCTGAGATATAATCAGATGCGAAGTAAGACTTTGAATCTTTTAATACATTTTTTATTATACTAATTAGAACATGATAAAACTGTATATATATATATATATTTTAACTTCTAATCAATATAATAAAAATATGTAATATAATATTTAAAGATTTCTGCAACCTTTTTGTACATTCAATGTTTCAAAAACTACAAAGAGGGTTCCCAACACATAATCACAGGACACCAAGATTGCATTCCATCTAATCTTACTTATCAAAGAAGCTAGTTTAAAAACATATTTAATTAAAACATAATATTATTTCCTCAATCAGAGTTGGTATACTCCAACTAATTAACTAAAAAGGAGTCTTTACATATATGACAAGTTCATATAATAAAGTTATGATCTGGCAGCATATACATGAGAAAAAGAAAGAAAGTCACCATCAATTAGATTAAACTTTATATTTAATGTACCTAAGCATGGGATCACTTTACTAACATAMATAAAGGTGGTTTATTATGTGCTAAATTATTAATTTAARGATTGAATACTTAATTAATAATTTAAAAAATTATGATTCTATCCATGATAAAATATTCTAATCGARCTCTTATTATATTATTCCTATTATATTAATCAYAGCATGATGTGTTATCTCGTCCCTTCTCTCCAATGTCCCTTCTCTACGACGTAAATAATAATACAAAAAGAAAAGAGGGACACTATGCTATTAAAATATTTGAACAGAACCATTTAAAAGGAAAAGGTATTTTTGGTGGTGTGAAAAGCTTGAGACATGGGAAAATTTGGAAAAGGTAGTGCAAAGAAAAAAGTAACCATTTGGGAAGTTTATAAAATACTAATTCATTCTAAAGTTTATGCAATGGGCTATCATCTTATGGTTTTCCCCCTTGCTTTAAGGATGTTCATATTGGAAACATCTTAAGGCCCTTTTGTCGTTTCTTTTAGGGCTTGCTTTTCTCAATTTAAGAATATATTTTTTTGAAAAAAAGAAAAAAAATTAATGTAACATTTTTTAATTTAAACTGTATCAATAAAGAAAAAAATCATTTTAAAAAACCAAGGTCGTGTTGTTTTTCTAAAATAATATTTTTTTTAATTTCTTCAGCTTAGCTCTTGGTTTAAAAGGAGGAAATTTTTTTTTTTAAATAACTATTTATAAGTAGAAGAGAACATGACTTTGAACGATTTATTTTCAGTGATGCTTTATAAGTCAATTYATTATTTTTCTTATTCAAAGCATCTTTATTAGATTATTTTTTTAACCAGTGATGTTATTAAGATATTGTATTTAACGAGCACGGAATATAAATCACAATCGACCCATTAGAGAAAAAAGTGGAGAAAGAAATTCTTGTTAAAACTTTAGGACAAAATAAAATTGAATATTCATATTACAAAATGTATATCTGGACAGCTAATAAGAAAAATACTTAATGGATAAAGTGATCAAGTTGAATCACATCAAGAAGGTCATTTGGATGAATTTCTATTGATCAATTGCTTGTTTTATCATTTTATCCTTAATTTATTTTTTCATTTATTATGAATAAAAAAGGATATTATTTATCCAACAGTGATTTCTATTATTTAAATAATAACCATCGAAACTTAATTAACTTTATAATTTTATTCACCTTTTCTAGTTATTTTGTTTCTATAATACACATAAGTTCTTATTGATATGACAACGTTATGTGCTAAATTTATAAATAATAAATAGTTTCAGTTATTATATTATACTATTTAGATATAAATTAAGTCCCATTAACTTTCAAGCTCAATAGAGAGATAAAACGCTCAACAGTCTTCTACCTCCCATCTTCCTCCGGTTCTTGCAACTCCCGGTTCAGTCACCACAGACGTTCCTCCGTCTCCGACCAAAAGTTCTTCATCCCCGGAATCTAATAATGTACCCAAAAACTCGCCATACTTCACCGGAGCTTTTTCCACTTACTGTAGTATGTCTACAGAGGCATATATGTATAGTCAATTTCTACACTGAACACCATCCCAAGTTTCCCAGCTCCAGATTAACTCTATCTCAATTCTTTCCTCTCTACTCATCCGATTTTCTGTTAACAGAAAATTGGATCGTCGGAATGCCAGTGACTACTCCTACCAAACACACCCCAGCCGCAGTGTTTATGAGAAACTAAGATAGGGTTGTGCACAACAATGATGACTTCTGGTATGGAACTGGCTGCTGTACCTTTTCATCTAGAACCGAGGAACCAAACCAAGATTTCTGCATAATCGAAAGCTTTGTCAAGAGCCATATGTAACTCTGGTACTTGAGTTTTTAAAGGAGCAACATGACAATGGAGATTAATGTCGGACTTGTTTGATCAATAATAGCATGTACTATAAGATATGAATGTTTCTGATGCAGAAGTTGATGAACTCTCCCCAGCTGGACGTTCGGGCTGGAGTTCCAAAAAAGTGTCTTTCTGCCTGTAAAGAAAGTTGATTACTTGGGTTTATCCCTCATATGAAAGAGATTTTTTCCACTTGTAGATATAGGAGACCTTGTAAACATTTCTTGATTCTTTTGTTTCATAAATGGTTGATTTGATTTCTAGTATTGATCAGTGAGATTAGGTGAGGGTTGCCTCGATGACTATTTGGATACTGAAGAAAAGTTGGAGAAAGTTTGACGGAAAAAAGACTAATAATAAGTACTCGTCACAATAAAAAAATATGGTTCGATCAGCTTTTCATATAGAAATTTCCTTCTATATCAGGTCGAGATCAGAAAAAGAAAAGATGATGTTACCTTTTCCATGTCAAATGAATATACTTTTTGTCGAATAATAGTGTACAAAACAAGAGTCAAATAGCCACTTTAGTTGTTGACTGATTATATTAATTTAGCCTTTAAATAGAATAATGTGCCATTAGATGATTGCAATCACACAAAGGATTTGATTATGTTTGAAGGTAGATTTGATTATGTTTGAAGGTAGCAGCAACCTGCTTAAGTTTTATTGGGCATCAGAATTACTTGGTCAACCGACTTTTGTTAGACACAAACACAAAAAAGGAGCAAAAGGAACCCTTGAAAAAAACAAACTTGTACAGATGTAAGCCATTAAAGTTGTCTTCAACTTTGGTTTTAATCAATTTGAATGAGAAAATTAAGATATTGGATAGGAAATTAGACTTTTTTACTAACTTAAAATATATTTAAGAAAGATATTCAAAATAATATTACTATAGAGGTCATTAATGTATGATATTCAAAAGATATGAATTATAATTTATTTATATTTTCAACGAAATCATGGAAAGGAAAATTCTCAAACTTGTCAAAAGGAGCACACAATCTTCTCTTGCTTAATGGTGTAAGTTAACCCACAGCCGTAAATTCAGGCTTCTCATATAGGTTAGAAGATTTGCAATTTTCTCTTTCATTCTCAAAATTATTCACCCAACGATACCTTATCATGTATATTCATAAAGATTTCACTAAAGACTCTTGATCATCATGAATTTCACCAAATGCATTAGAAAGTTAGTAGAGGTAGGAGAATTAGAAGATCYGAACATCAAATGYTGACTTTGAGATCCYACCATGCTGGAGATCTTATTCATGTATAACATCATATATGATGAATTCTTAATCTAGGCAAAGGRAGGGCAAAATCTCGTCTTGCATAAAACCAATACAAAATGAGCATGCCTTCCTCTAAAAGCAACAAGTTATTTATGAGGGAGATGGACAAAAGATCACAGTACCAAAAATGGAAAATCAAAGGAAAGGACAAATACGAATCATCTTCACCAACTTTTACTTAGTCTGAACAACACAGGTTGATAGTGACATTCAATCAAGCCTCGAGTACATTACATACATTCCGAGATATATGTGTCTAAGAAACGATTACATACCTCTTTTTATTCTATTGTGAAAACAGCAAATCTCAAAAACATCAAATCTTATACCTAATCAAGACATTAACTACAAGAAAACTATAGTCTGTTATAAGCTGCGGCATAACGAAAACCAGATATAACTACTTGTGATCGGACCATGGCTGCTTGATTCCCCATTCAAGTTAAAACACATAGAATCATGGTTCTTGCATTGAACAAACCTTTGGCTTTGGATCCATCAAAAGACAGCGAAAATGTCCGTCATGATAATCATCAGATTCGCTGCAGAAGGCCTTCTGTACGAACAAGTGGATAGTATCAACAGCGCCAAGTGCAGATTCTGCAGAAACCATAGTGATAAGGAGAGGAAATTTTCCGATCTTGAGGTGGTAACGAATAATTATATATCAGAAGTTGGATTTGGGAGAACAGATATATAAAGAAATCTGTGGCTGTGGGCTTCTGGGGAGCTCTAAAAATTTATCTAGCTTAGGGCTCTTGTAGAATGCAGAGCACGCATTCTCTGTAGATATAGTAATCTTATATTCCCGCATGCAGATCTCCCTTTAATGTGCAGTGCCGGCACTTTTCCACAGGACAGTGAAAGGGGGAAAGAAAGAGATGGACAATGGAGGTGCATTTTGTTGTTGGAAGAAAGGCTTGCTGCCCTAAAGCTGAGTCTCTTTTTTAAAGTGTGCTCACAAAAAGACTCTTTGTATATGCCATTCGAAAATATTTGCCTCTTTATTGTTTCTTTCTTTGGTCGGTCCTTCTTGCTAAAGGGGAGGTGATTGTTTAGTAAAAGTGTTTTTTTTTTTCTTTTCCAATAGTTAATTAGAAACTTCTATCATGAATTTAGTCTTTTAGAAATCACACATAACCTAAACTACAAGTAACACTCGACCAGTTTATAAGTTATTATAGCACAACGACATGTATAGAWATCTTTAAATGCATTACTCWCATAAGGYAGGGATTTGTCCAGTTAGATGCAGGATAATATTGATTCATATGACTTTATTGTTCAATAAAGTGTATAAGTAGATGATTCTTTTACACATTCTTACTATTTCTGACCTTTAACGCAATGTTAGATCAGCTTCTATTTATTTTTTGCAATATCACATCGGCTCTTCAGAGTTCAAAATTCGATAAAAGCTGAATTCGGTGCGAGATGGCATTATGGCTTTATTGTAATAACACAATATCGTATTGTTCTAAGACCAAAAGAAGCATAAGAATGTAAAAGAAATGAATCAATAAATCCTGTTAGGTTCATATGTATGTGGTACTTAGACATTGCAAGTATTTATTTTTTGAGCTATCAAAGATGTATAATCTTTGACTTCTTTTACTCATAAATCTAGGGTTTAGATTAGACATGGATATTGTTACCTAGTAAACATGTTTTTCTAGACCTAGGATTTGTTTTGGATGAGAGATGAGGCATGTTACTGATCATCAGGTAATATTCCATTCAGACATGGATCTTTGATGGACACTTTGGAGCATAAGCTCACTCTCTTTAAGGTATCTTTAACTGGATAAAGTAAGAAAGACCTATCTGTTTTACAGGCTTTCGGTCTTTGTAGCATAAGACCCTAAATAAGAACTTCCTATGTAGTACGCCATGGATCTCCCTCTATATAGGTACTGAACCTAAGTACAAGACTTTCTTAATTTGCATAATTCTAGGTTATCATTGATAGTAGGATAGATGAGCTATATATACGTCGTGATCTAATCGATCTAGTTGAAAATGRATGGTAGAAATGCCTAAAAAAATCTGAAGTTCTGATTGTGATTTGTTATAGCAACAAAATTTATTTTTTTCCTTTTTTCTTTTTGTTTATTGTGATTTGAAAAAGATAAACATAACTCTAATGCAATTACATTTTAGTCTTTATTTTCTCAACCTCTTTGCCTAAAAGGAATATTTTTTGAAAAGAATACATTCAATAATACTCCTATTCAACCCCACAAAAGGGATAAAATTACCTTTCCACCTTTCCTTTTCTATTCTTTCTTTTTTTTTTTAATTACTTTTATGATAGAAAAGAATGAGGGAAGGGGAGGGTATAAGAATAGAGCCAAAAATTTAATTTTAAAGGAATGAAAATAAATAATAAAAATATTAGGGAACGAGATAATATTTTTCTAATAAAAATTTTATATAAAATTTTAAAAATATTGAGAGGCGACTGTCGCCCTTACCTCTAACTCAGTCCATGGGAGGGGGGAGGAGGAATGTTAAACACTTTGACTTTCCTAATTTCTAGATCAATTATACAAGGGACAATTGTTTATAACATACTATTCTCGAACTATGCAGTTATTTATACTACTATAGTAATAGTAAATTGCTCAAAAAAGGAAAGCTTCAACGGTGTCTGTTTATACAGACATTCTATGTCAGGAAACAATCAAAATCCATCCATAATTACCTTTTTAATTGTAAGTCAAGCAATATGAATCAAATTTAGGAATGAATCAGCTAGGGGAAAACAAATGGCTATCTTTCTTTTACTTTTGCCTTTTATTTTGGTCTTGTTTCATGCTTAAATACATGCATGGTAGACATTAATGAAATGACGAACATAGGTTTTACTTTGTTATTTTTTTTGAACATCAAAATCATTTCGCTCACATCATACCTATGTATGACATAGACATAATAATAATTAAATATGTTAATATTAATTTTAAATGTTAAGATATTAAATGCATTCTGGAATCACATAATATATTAATAAAAAATGGAATAAATTAAGTATCCCTAGTATGAAACTTTAAGAAGATATATATTTACTGAAACACTGACTTATATTTTTATCTTACGAATAATGAAAATGTTTAAATATTTAAAAAATTTTCAAATGAGCTACCTACATATTTATWCCATATTTTTATATTATATTTTTTGAGGAAATATATGTTTTTATACTAGAGATGTGTGAATGTTTTGGCAACAATAAGGACCACGGGCTCCTTGTAGTCTTTATCAATGTAACGGCTAGTCTGTTTGTTTCCCACGGGAGGACCACCGTATGCACCTCAACTGAGTTGTACTGAAGCATTACATCTCAAAAATTAAATTAATGGGACCTAACAAATGCTTGACTGACACGCATTGCCAGCAAATGGTATTCTTAACCAAGAACGCATTGCACGCTGTTAATTAGAAAGTGCGTCSGGACCAGTGACTTTTCTGGATCAATAGGCAAAAGGCGTCGCGTCGAAGACACTCCTGGTGGGACCAGATGTCGGTCGGGTTGAAATACTGAGCCCAAATTAATTGGGTCCCAAAATTTTTCTTTTAGGAGTTTTATCAGATTCATTGATTTAAGGATTAAATGAAAAGATAGTTTACAAAGATTCCTCTATGGCTAAAATTAATACGAGCTCGATGCCTGCAAAGTGAATCAAACTAGTATTTTATTTTTAATTTTAATACGCAATTTACTAATTGCTCCATAATACTGGGTTGGATTGATCAATCTTTATATCAGCGGAGGCAATCTCTCTCTCTCTCTCTCTCTCTGGCTCTGTAAGTCCAAACCTAACAACCCAATCCAACCCTGGGCGGGTTGGTTTTTAAATTTTTATTTTATTTTTAATTTTTGAGAATCTTTTGAGGATTTTATAGGTATGTTCAAGGATTTGGTTTATTTTAGAATTTATTATGTATTAGTCGTATAGTATCAGGTAAAATTTATTGACATAAGATTTCATAGTATATTTGTCTTAGTATATAGTAAGTATACGTAAATTATAATTTGTGTTTATTAAATTATTACGACAAATTTTTAGTGGTTAGTTAAGTACGAGTAGCTTATAATTTGGAATCATATTGTTACTATTGTGTAATGTATATACCAACAGATTCTACAGTATAGGTTTAAAATTATCAAACCAATATTAATTTTCAAATCTGTAATTACTTACTGGAACAAACTAAATTTTAATCAGTTAAAGTTATTATATATTAAGGGAATAAACAATTATTTTCTTCCTTTTTCGTGTACTTTTAATTTATTATTTGTTCAATTTTTTATATTTACCGCTAAGGTTTAAATTAATTATCAAAATAACTACTTCTATACTTATGATAGTATACATTAAAAATTTATATAATATTATTCATTGCTATTGAATTTTCAAATAGTTTTATTATGTCAAAATCTGAAAATGATATATGAGAAATTTAAGATTAATCGAGGAATATATTTCAAATTAGTTTATCCGGATTCGTACGGGTAGTTTTCGGATGGTTTCACCACTGGAATCCGGGCACCCCCCAATCTTTGGGAGTTGCAGTTTAAACGGTAAAATGTACCGTCATAAATAAGTCTGGTTAAATAAAATTATCAGATATTTAGTTCTTCTCTTCTTCCTCCGTCACTCGTTTACGTGGGTAATTCATTTCTC
>MEJB01000013.1:3028374-3090778 GCA_001752375.1 Rhazya stricta | reverse complement strand
ATAAATACTTACAAATAATCAAAATGAAAAACAATTAGATTTCACGATTATTCTTAAATCAATGCTTCTTAGTACTTCAATTGGAATAAAGTATTTAGCACATCGTCATGGAGCAAAAATAGAAAGTTTGTAATAGAATAGAGTATTGGCTGACACTTGTGGTTCCTACACATATATATAGGATTGAAAAACTCACAAATCCTAATAAAACTCAATTACTTAATAATAATAATAATAAAATCTTAATTTGTTAATGAAAGAAGTATTTTCTAAAATCAACTCCTAGACAATATAGATCTTCCCAAAAGATAATCTTCAAAGCTYAAAACACCTTCACAAATTAAATATGCCTCAATTATCATACTAATTAGGACTCTATCAAAAATACAGGCAAGTACCTCTATTCGTATAGTTGGCAATTAAGAATAAAACCAATCAATCAAGAACAAAGAGGTTTTGGTACAAATGTTAATATTTAGTTAACAAATAAAAATATAATCAATCTACTCATAAAATTCTAAAAATGCATACAAATACTAAATAGAGTTTAAATAAATGCTCTCCAAATGCATGAACTCATCTTTTGCCCAAACTATAAATACACAGTRATTCAGAAATTTTGCAGAAAGCTTCAACAAAGAACCCCCCTCCTCATTATGGAATCAAAGCCTATAAAGAAATTGAGTGCATACAAGAGTTTATGYTCTATCAAAGTAAAAGTAATTCATAGAAATTCCATTGAGCCTAATAATCAGGTCGGAGATCTTCTCATTTTGAAACTAATCTTCATTAACAAAGAGGTAATTATATTATTCCTTGAGTATTTTTATTATCTTTATTTGTATCCATGTATCTATATACATGTATATTTGAATTTTATGAATTACCGTGGTATGATATATAAAAATAACATATTATTTATAACATTTACAGGAATCTAAAATAAATAACGTATTGCTCAGTGATCCAACTCAAGAGGTATCTAAAAGTTATCCTATCTCTCATTAGTCACGGAGAAAATAAAAAATAAAGATGACTAAAAATTATAACTAAATAGATTATGTACAAAAATAAAATAAAATAAAAGTGATAGGAAATCATTAGTTATAATAATATTTATATTTTATAAGAGAACAATATATAATTAATAGGTACTAATTAAACTGTGTGCAAAAAATGAAATATTAGAGTTTAAGATAATTGGAAATCAACAAAAAAGATAATTTTATAAATAATTATCAATAATAACATAGAAATACAAGAAATTAAAATTCATACTAAATATAATTACATTAGATCAGTTCAATGACGGGATATATTTTTCATTTTCTTTCAATCTTAATAACGTATTCAAAATATTAATTACACAATTTATAAAGTAATACAAGACAAGGTAATTACGTGCAGCGTACGTGATAAAAAACTAATATATATATAGGTATTGTAGATTATAATCATTTTGTTGGTTTGATTTATTTTATTATTATTTTAAAATAAAAATAAAATAAAAAAGAAGGATGAAAAGGGAAAAATAATTAATGAGAAATTAATACTTATTTAAATAAAAATAGGAAAAAGCTRATTTAGATGACAATTGTTAATAAGCATTTAATACTCTTACRGGTTGAACCATTAATATTTCTCTTTATTATATTTTCTTTAAAGCTAACAACATAACCAATTAATGTTTTATTAATGCTTAACCATGGTTAGCAAAACCTAAAAATTAATACTCATTTAATAATGGTGAACAAACTATTTAAATTAATAACAAGTAGCCATAAGCATTTAATACTAATTTCATTGTTGATGCTTATATTCATTATGTTTTATTAAAAATTAAAAATAATTATCATTAATGATTATTTAATGACTAATTACAGCCCTTGGATTGTGGTTTGTTATGATAAAGGGGTATTTTTATCCTAAAAAGAAGAATCTCAGTAGTTGAAACAAGCATCGCATGTGATATTTGATGCTTTTTTATAGGTGTTTAATGTCTCTAACTTTCGTTAACCTTTGAAAAAACTACTTTTGAAAATAAAAAAAAAAAAACAGTTTGAAAAATGAATAAAATTATTTTTATTTTTTTAATATCATCAATCAACAAAAATTGTTTTAAAAAAAAATCTCTAAATTGCTTTTTAGAAGTGCTTTGTCCAGCTTTTCAGCTAGAAGTTGTTTATTAAAAAAATTCAAAAACAAAAATCGCTCAAAACARGTTTGATTTTTTTTAAAAAAAACTAAAAACAGTTATATTTAGTGCTTTTTCAAACCATAAGATGAATAAAAGAGCTAAGGAAGCACATTTAGAAAAAGTGTTTATTGCTAGAGGAGAACATATAGCCTTGGGGGGAAGAATGACTGTTTAATTCCTCTTTTAAGGAAAAAAAAAATAAAAGGGAAACCCCGGGTTCAATCTGGATAATTTCGGGCACGGGTCTTCCCTATCCGAATGAGAAACAGCGTATATTTTTGGTTGATTATATGAGTTCTTTATTGCTTATGTATTATTGTTTATCTAAATTAATTAATTCCAATAATTAAATACTAAAATTGTTTGGTTGATCATATATGAGTTCTTTAGTTCTTTTAATTTTATTTTTTCTTTTGAAAAAGTCAAACTARATCTGGTCAATTAGGAAATAAAAATGGAAAAGATAAATTATATTTGGAAGAAAAGCATAAATTTTTTTAATGGAGCGAAATGTACACGTTTAAGTCCTTCGACAAGACAAAAAGGACAAAAAGACATTGGGCTGATATCGGTTGGAGCCCAAATGGTCTATTCTAATAATCTTTTGTATTGGGTTATTATTGTAATTGTTTATTAATTTACCACGATAACAGTAAGAGGAAGAGCAATCCTGGGTTTACACKAATCTTTCTTTCCCCAACCCAAACCCCTGTTTCTGCAGTTAAATAAGCTCATAGATCGTCCTTTTGATGCATTGGATATTCGAGCATGTGGTAGATTACTCTATTATTCCACCCCAAACAYATCTCTTGTCCACAAATCATCAGAGGAATTGAAATAGACTTCTAAATATATAATGAAGAATGTGCAAATTATATAGGAAGTTCATTGAATCAATGTTGATCAAGTGAACCATATTTTCTTGCAGGTGGTCAACTCAAGTGATCTTGAACAATTTACTCGACGAGTTAGCTGATTAGTTGAGCTTAGAAAGATCAAGACACATGAACACAGAAGAAAACACAATAGCRGACAGAGATTTGTGAGAGTAATGAAATTTACTATGAGAAGATACTGATGATAGAAAAATTAAGAAGATGAATCAATATATTCAGCAGAAAAGTGAAGAAAATCTTGAAGTTCAAAGACATTAGAAAAATCATATATTTTTCTGATGATAGTCTAAGCGTACGAATATCTTAATCAACGAACAGTTTGATTCAACTTTTAAAGTCTTCGAACCCATTAAATTTTCGAACAGACACGGTATCTTCGAGCTTAGGTTTTTCAAAATTTATGAATGTGATACTCTAAACCATCTTCAAAATCTTGAAATGGGCTGAAGAAGACGAAGGAAAATGGCTGTATCTTCTCTAAAACAAATTGTTTATATACAAAGTAACTCATTGCCTCAAGAAGGCCTAGTTTGGGAGTTTTTAAATAGAAAGAAGGGAAGAGTAAGGGAGAGGAGAAAAAGAAGTTTAAAATTTTCATTTGGGAGTTTGGAGAGGAAAGAAAAACAGATCTTTTTCTTGTTTGAGAGTTAAAAGAGAAAGGGAGGAGCAGGATTTATTTATAGGATATTTTTATAATTGTACCCTTCATCCATTTTTTTGGGATGTTAAAAGAGAAATTAAAAGAAACGCTTTGAAATAAAATATTTTTACATCCTACTATGGCACCCTTGGAAATATGAAAACATGAATTAGACCAAAAAAACCAACAAAGAAAGTTCTCTTTTTTAAAAATTGTAAGGGAAAAAAATGGAGTATTTTATGAATACAAAACCTAAAAATTGCCGAACTAGACATGTGGGACCTTTTGAATACTAGGACTTATATTAGAAAATATTTTTGCAATTCAAAAATCAAAATTTCTCAATCCGATAAACCTTAAACATTAARACATATATTACATTACTTAGAAAAAGAATCTCCTAAAAGCAAAGTACCCTGAGCTATTTCGAGATCTATTCATGGATCATCTGTRATTATGTATAGGATCCTGAGCACRTATTATTTGCACGGAAGAAGAGTTCAATGGATACATTTCCTCTAAATATAAATGAYAAAATCAAATCCCGATCATTATATTTCATCAAARAACTAGTTAATTAAAAAAATTTATCTCAAAAAATGTAAACCATTCTAACATTTGAAAGTGCGTAATCATTCCACATATTCAAAGCTATTTGGTGCCTTAAGTACTCCCCGTATGGATGAAGTAGAAGGAAACGGATGTGCAGTCTGTGAATGACGGAACGTGGCATGTACAGAGACCTGCATATTCAGGTCATTTCGGCCACAAGGAAGGTGCAACGATGTGACGAGCAAAATGAGTGCAAGATCCTGTTGGAGGATGTCGCGAGCCAACTCGAATCATCGAACAAATTGCCAAGATAGCTGCTGGGCAGCACCGATAAGTCGGCAAAGATAGCCGATCAAGCAGAAGATAACAAGGAGAAAAGATACTAAATCTATTGTAAACGTTAGTGAAATCAATTTATCGATCGGAAGGAAACGCTTAAACTTGTCAAAAGTATTACAAAATCTTCTTTTCTTGCATAAAAGCAATAGCAAAAGCTAAGGAGAGCTCTATATGGGATGTTCTTTCATATCACACATCCCAGGGCAACTAAAGATTACAATACATTAACAAGAGCTCTATAAACTTTGTAGTTCTAATTCATTCTCAAATTCACTAAACGATATCTTGTGACGTATACTCATTCATAAAGATTTGAATAAAGAGGCTCGATTAATTTCACCAAATGCATTAGAAAGTTAGCAGGAAAGAGACTTAGAAAATCCAAACATCAAATTCAGTGAACTTTGAGATCCAACCATGCTGGAGATTATCCAAATCATATACAACAAAAATATATTGGTGACTGATCATGCATTAAAAACTTATAACGTCATATATGATGAATTCTTAAACTAGGCAAAAGGGTGCATCTGATCAATATAAATGATTTTCAATAAGTTGAAACTTGCAACCTATTACAGCAGCCACTTTCTTCTCTATAGGAGGGAAAGTCATCAAAATATAATTCCACAAAAATCTTAGTGAGAAATAGGTTAAGTAAATGGCTCGCTCAAATCATAAATCGAGTGCRAGACTTTTTGATTAAAAATTATTGAATCTTGATAGTAGACGCTCATCGAACTACAAGTATAATAATAGTAAAATATTTATTACGAGCGTAGTCTTACACTCCCCTCAATTTACGTTTACACGTCGAATGTTTTATTTAGTGCAATTAGTATAAGGCGTAATTTGTTAATTCATATTGCTATATTTAAAAGTTTATATATTTATTTCAGAGTTTATTGGTTTTACTATTTATTTTTTTATTCTTTCCGACAAAACTAATCAAGAAGGGAGAGATTCAAATAAAATAATGTAGTATTACATTCAAACGAAGTTTAAACAAAGATCAGTCCTCAAAAAAATCACGTTACATAAAAGACAATATAAAGAATTAGAATCTTGCGCCATCGGGAGAGGAAAGAGAAGATTGGAGATTTCGATGAGTCTTTTTTTATAATTGGTATTAGTGTAAATATTTATTATGAAAAAGGGCAAAAATGAATCAAGCATCACATGTGATACTTGATGCTCTGTTAAAAGTGATCGTGTCTGTTCTTTTAAAATTTATATTTTTTAAACTATTGAAAACAAATATGCTCTTGAAAAAAATAAATAAATTATGTTTATCTTTTCAATATCATCAATCAYCTCAGCATCTCTAAATTTCTCCTAAAATGTATTTTTTTTAAGCTTTTAAGTTAATATTTATTTTAAAAAATAATTGAGAACCACTCAAAATAGTTTTTGGCTTAAAAAAAAAAGCTAAAAACAGCTATATTTGGCGCTTTTTTAAACCATGAGATGGACAAAAACCTCAAAAGAAAATGCAAAAAAGTTTTTATTTGAAAGTTATAAAGTGGAGCTGCTAGAGGAGAACATTTTTCCTATACTATCATGGGGCTGTTTAATTCTTCAAAAAGAAAAATAAAAAAAGGAAAAACTTCCGGTTCAATCTGGATAATTTCGGGCACGGGTCTTCCCTACCCGAATGAGGAACTGAGTGRATGAGCCTGGATGTCTAAAACCCTCACAAAACCCCAAACAAACAAATATCTGCAAATTCGCAGCCATGAATCAAGCCAAGAGAATACTGAGTTATATCCGGATTGTCAACTCACTGTACGCGACTCAGCTTTCAAAAACTCAATCCTTGCACACACAGGTGACTCAGTTCTCTCACTTCTCCTATCCTCTTTTCATGCAACTTGGTACTTCAACAATTACTCTTAGTAGAATCCATCAGAGGTTCTTGTTTTCAACAGAATCGCAAGCAATTGTAGAGCAAATTTTGTCAAATGATTGGTCTAAAGAGATTAAAGGTGCACTAGCGGGCTCAAATGCAAAACTGAGCCATGAAACTGTTACGTATGTACTGATGAAATTAGTTAAGGACCCAAACAAAGCTTCTAATTTTTTCAAGTGGGCCGTTGAGAAAAATGGGTTTAATCCCAATTCTTCAATTTACAGTTTAATGCTTAGAATTTATGCCAACAAGGATTCGATGAAGGAGTTTTGGGTTGCCATTAAAGAAATGAAAGAGAAGGGGTTTTACATTGATGAGGAAACATATATATCCATTTCTTCGATATTTCGGGGTTCAAAAATGATTAATGATGTAACTGCTTTGAAACATTTTTATGAGAGGATGATTAAAGAGAATGCTACAGAGCAGATTGTGAAGGAAGTGGTTGAGACCGTAAAGAAATCGGATTGGGGAAGTGAAGTGGAGAGACAATTAGGAGAGATGGGAATTTCAGTTTCTGAAAATCTTGTTTTGAGGGTATTAAAGGAGCTTAGYGCAAGGGGCCACCTTTTGAAAGCCTTGAGCTTTTTCAAATGGGTTGGTGAGAGTTTGGGTTTTGAGCATAACAGTGTTACCTACAATGGGATACTTAGAATTCTTTGTAGAGAACAATCAATTCAGGAATTTTGGAGTATGGTGAAGGAGATGAAAACTGCTGGTTATGAGATTGATATTGACACTTATGTGAAGATATCAAGGGAGTTTCAGAAGAGTAAAATGTTGATTGATGCTGTAGGACTTTACGAGCACATGATGGATAGTCCATTTAAGCCCTTGGCAAAGGAATGTGGTCTGCTTTTGCGTTCCATTGCAGCGTGTAAGGATCCAAACTTGGATCTGGTGTTTAGAGTGGTCAAGAAGTATGAGGCTGCAGGTTATTGCCTGTTGAAGGCTGACTATGATGGGATTCARAGGTCTTTAACAAGTGTAGGGAGATTTGATGAAGCAGAGAAGATTGTGGAAACAATGAGAAATGCAGGATATGAACCTGATAACATCACCTACAGCCAGTTGGTCTTTGGACTTTGTAAAGCACAAAGGCTAGAAGAAGCATGTAAAGTATTGGACACGATGGAAGCTGAGGGATGCATGCCTGACATAAAAACTTGGACTGTTTTGATACAAGGGCACTGTTACGCCAATGAAGTTGATAAGGCACTGTTATGCTTCGCAAAGATGGTGGAAAAGGACTTTGAGGCTGACGCTGATCTTTTAGATGTACTAGTGAATGGATTTCTGTGTCAGAAGAGAGTTGTTGGAGCATATAAATTGCTTATTGAAATGGTTAACAAGTTTCGCTTGGTACCTTGGCAAGCTACATACAAAAATTTGATCGAAAAGCTTTTAGGAGAGAGGAAACTGGAGGAAGCCTTGGACCTACTTCGGCTGATGAAAAAGCAGAATTATCCCCCGGATGCGAAGCCTTTTGTGCATTATATTTCAAAGAATGGATCTGTGCAAGATGCTGCTGAATTTTTGAATGCGTTGAGTAGTAAGCAATATCCTTCTGTTTCAGCTTACCAGCACGTTTTTCAATCCTTCTTTGACCAGAGCAGATATTCAGAGGCAAAGGATCTGCTTTTCAAGTGCCCTCATCATATCCGCAAGCATCCTGCAATTTCCAGCCTTTTTGGTTCTTCAAAGAGCGGCAATACTCCAGCTGCTTCAGCTTGAGTTGAAAATATGGTAATGAATGAGAATCCATTTAATTTGTAGCTTTCCCTTCTTCCAGTTTAGCCAGAAATTGTTGAGGATACCACAGATCCTGCATGCCTAACTTTTTAGTGAACATTGTCAACCATTACGATTGATCATCTGAAACAGTTTCTTATACATCATTTAGGACATTAGCTGTCTTTAGAAGCATATCTTAGCTCAATTGTAAGGTTTTTTTTGTAAAATATTTTCCAGGAAAGTAACTTTAATATTCTTTTCAAGTTGTTTTGATAGTTTGCTACCACAGGTTTCACTGAGAATGAGGCCTTCCTTGATAATTGAACAATGAAAAGCTTATTGAATTAAAACTGAACAAATCAAAGAACTTATTAAATTAAAATTATTTAATAATCTAAATTTGTAATAACTTAACAATGTTATGGGCTTAGACTTTGTAGATTTAATTATTAAATTACTAAATTTAATATTCATATTGAGTTTACATTTTAATAAGTAAATCTTCGATGTTTAAAAATTTAATTATTTTTCAAACTTCAAATTTCAGTTTTATTAAATGGGCCTAAAACTAGGAAAGCAAAAGGTGAAGAACAAAAGAAGCCTTAAAGGTTGAAGATTAATATAACACTGAGGTTTTGGATAATAGACAAGACCTAGAAGTTTTATGATGTATCCCTTTGAAATATCGTAGGAGTTAGGTTTTGACATTGAAATAGAAACCTTGCAATTCAAAGTAATCCTCTCTTACTTTCAAATTTGATATCCATGAGACAAACTCCAACGATTACACAAAAATAAAAGGGTTGCAACGTAAATAGTTGTTTTCCCTCCTTTTACCCAGTGAGAAAATGTTGATACACAACCAATGGTCTTGTTTTCAGTTTGGCAGTATGAAAGAAYCTGAGTTAACAATGACATTACAATTATATCAACAGATAACAGAAAAGCATTCAATGCTTAGCAACAATTTCAGCTTGTTACAATATGCTACTACAAAGACTACAACAAAAGGAAAAGGGCAGGTTGAAATATACCCCTTGGCGACCTATAATATAGATATCTATACAAGATCTCTAAACTAGGGAAAGGGTCCCTCGTCTTTTTCTTCCATCTCTTCTTAGTCCTCCTCGGAGACATTTGCAGGGATGGCAGATTGTGGATGGTCATCCACTTGCAGAAGATGATTACTTCCTTAGATAGCTATCTAATTTCATATCATGATCGTGCATCTTTCAGCCAGGATCTTGCAATTTGAAGATGAATGAATACTTTATTCAGGCATCTCAGAGCGTTCTTGTCTAGCTGTTTTTATCATTGTCTCCAAAAACTGCCTGGGCTGACAACAGTTTGGATTGGCTAGGGCCGCATGAGCTATAAAAGGAAGCTTTCTCAGTGATCTCCCACTCATACCCTGATAAAAAAGAATAATAGTCTTTCAGCTTCACCAGGTACATTATTGTTGTTCCCATATGTGTAGGATAACAAATTTAGGGGAAAAGASTATTTTGAGCTCACCTCGCAGGCTTCTGCAACTTCAAGGAGTTGTTTACTAAAGCTTTCTAGGCCTGGAGATTCTTGCACCACAGTAGTATTGAACTTCTCTTTTAAACCAGCAAAATTTGGAAGAATGAGGTTATGCTCCTCCTAGAACAATTTCACATTTTCTTGTGTTAGCCAACTGGTTACTCATGCAGCATTGAAGGATAAAACGTTTCAGATTAGTGGTATCCATGCGAAAAGGTCGGACGAAGTACCTGCAAGTGAGGATTTGACAAAATTCCAGTGCGTAGTAGCTCTTGCAAACAGGACCTTAGAATTTCATACCGTGCTTCGAGTGTTGGAGGCCCAACATATGCTTTGATATCAGCTCGATCAACAAAAGCTATATCTGTTATCAAAATGATYGAGCAAGGACTGCAAGTTAGTGCAAAAGACTTGATCAAACCAGGACTAAATGATATAACACTTTGACAGTTTAAAGGAAGACAAATAGAGAAGAAAAATACTAACTTGCGAACATCACCAACATCTCCATCGCCACAATGAAACACAGAAAATAAGAAGATAGAAATACAACGGACAACTTGAATATAGCAATAGAGGTGAAAGTGATCAAGAAAGTGTTTAAGGTGAAAGTGATCAAGAAAGTGTTTAACTTGGTGATTTTACCTAAATACAGAAGTTCAGTGGTAATATTCCATGAGTCTTGTTCGAGGTTACGAGTTKAGAATTGTGAGGTTCTTCAAGGAGATATGTTTTCAGCTGCTAGAAATGAATTAACCAAAGGATTTGGCAAGAGAGGAACGATTAAAAGCCTTTCTATTCTTCTGAACTATTATCTAGTCTTAGTACAAGTTCAAACAGAAAATAATACGATGGGTATTCCTTTTTTTTTTTTTTTTTTTTTTTTTTGGTTTTTCCTTGAAACTGGTTTTCTGAACGATAAAGTTACCTAATTTTAGCTAAGCATGTAAACTAAGGAAGCTTGCCAAGAAGGGAAATCTGTTTAGAATATCCTTGACACTGAAACTACATTTCGAAAAAGTCCTTTGGCTAAGGCTCTCCCAGGATAAATGAAGATGAGAAGGTACTTAACATATTGTAATCTCAAGCCCAACTCAGCATCATAAAGTGGAAAAAGCCCTTAAATGCACAAGGCATCCTGATCTCGACATAGAAACAAAAGGAGAAAACACATGTAATCCACACTTTAAAATGTTTTATCAGATCTTCTCCAACTATTAGACAGATTATCCCATGGTAACACGAGTAATATCAAATTTACAATTTGGACAATGTCATGGTGGACGGGACTATTTCACTCTTCATTCTTCCGGGTAACGTCTTACTCATCAACCCAATGATGAAGTCACATAAGAAAATATTCCAAATGGCTGTATAGTATACCACAAAACATTTATAAACAAGAAAAACATACATCAGAGATGCTCCAGGATTCTGTCCTATTTTACCAGCAACAGACAATCGTAATGATATTCACCAGCTACAGTTGCTTCTAGCTTAAACTTGAAGCAACCAGATTAGAAACTTCTGCAATCTCTATAGAGATTTGAGTATGAAATTCTTGCTTAAAAATGAGAAGTGTCACCAAATTGTTATGCTATCAGATTAACCTAAAGGATCAATATGCTTAAAAACAGACCATATTTGCGATACGCAGCACCAGAAAAACATGTGACTTAAATCCATAATTATGCTTTATCTAGGAAAACATAGACATATCTTCTAATGACAAGGATGAGATTTATCAACTTATGGCTATAAAACAGAGGAACAAGTGGAGCCTGAATGGAGACTAGGATCAAATGGCCTAAAATTGTGTATGTACCAATTGCAGCAGTTATATTGGATGTTGTTAAGATTATCACATTTGGGGCAGATTTCAATCTGTCAAGTTGGGTCAGCAGTGCATTCACAACCTGCAAAAGGACTGTTTAAGACCGTTTGTGCYTCCGAAAGGATAAAATTTGAAATATATATTCATATATATATAAGTATTTTATGGCATTGGCATCATATGAACACCTAGCCTTAGCCACATATGAACACCTTCCCATCTTCGTTTTACATATTACATTGCTTTTGTTTGAAGGAAGAAGTTGAAGTACCCGTATTGAATCTGAAGGTTCAGAACCAGACAAAGCAGCTTTTCTTGCAGCAGCCAGGCTTTCAACTTCATCTGCAAAATATCTTGCATTTAGATTTTTATATGGTCGAAAGAAGAATGAGATAAGCATCACAGTAGTGCCTGCAACTATGATCATCCTTACCAATCAAAACAAACACCAGGCTGTTCTCTTCCTCCACCATTTCTTGAATTTTWGAGAAAAGCTTTGCTACCTAACATTCAAGATAAACCATTATCAGGTTGAATACTAAAACTGACTTTATCAGTATCAGAAACCCCAGAATAATAACATTAAGGAGAGAAATGATATTAACAATCATTATAAAACGAACAGAATGCATGGTGGAAGAAATAGTAAATGTAGCAGAATATTTGGCCCCATGCTCTGAAAATTCTCCCATAAAGCAATTGATCTAATAGAAAATTAAGGTTATTGTCAGGCTACAGATAATACTGTTTAATTTTAAGCTAAAATTTGTACCTATCAACATATAAACAGTAAGAGTATGAAAAACAAATCGTGTTATCCTATTTAAGTTAAATTGTTAACAAACTATATTCACGTACATTGACATAATGGAAGCAGTTCAGAACAGGTTAATATTCATTCCATCAATCTGTCGGAGGAAAAGATCTTTTAATTTAATGAAACTATTTTATATATAGATATTCCATGTGATTGATATTGAAAAATGCATTAATAATGTGCAAGCTTCATTAAATGGAAAGAAAGCTATTTTAGGACATTGTTAGGGTTCAGCATCATTTTGAAGTATAAACTAACTTAAGGTATATGCAATAATAAAATTACCTAAGATATTAGACAAAAGGAAAAAAGGGAAAAGAAAGTTGTGAATTGAGATTKCTTATCGCAAATCCTGTTAATCAGCTATGAAATCCTTCTTTGGTCTATCACGAAGATACAATTGATTAAAGCTAGTTTCTGCAATGGCATAAAACCTGACTAAACTATTCAACAGATTACTTTTAGTATTTGTTAAGAAAAATAATAACTCAAAGTTAGGTTATTCAGAGACCAAAAGATAAAAGAAGAGAACAAAGTACTCACCAACTTGCCACTCTCAGAAAACCATTTGCTAAATAAGGAGTGTGCATTTACTTCAATGAGTTGGCATTGTGGGTATCTGATTAGGAAATAATATAAAATAAAATAAAAAAGAGAAAGAATTCATAGATCAAAATAAAGTAGAGATGGAAATAGCTAAAAACTCTGATGAATTAAAACATTTACACGAACCTGATGCCAAAACGTATTGAGAGTTTCTGAGCCAGTGCTTTGCATAGTGATGTTTTTCCTGTTCCTGGAGGTCCATGAAGCAGAATTATACTGCAGAGAAGTTGGAAACATAAGAAACTAGATTATGATACATGGTCCGCAAAACTTAAAAAGTTGTTGCAAAGGAAAAAAATTCGGAGAAAAAGTTCATGGAGGTAAAATAAACTGAAAGTGCCCAGACATGCACTCAACTCTTTTGGAGCTCAATGTTGGGTGCACATGCAATATAGATATGGGCATAGCACAAAAAGAACTCCATTTTTAGAACCAGAATGTCTTTGAAGCAGTTTCATGAACATTAGCTTATGTTTAAGATAGTGATATGGGGCAGCTGGAATGGGTTCCTCATCAAGCAAATAAGTCTATTATAATACAAGTAGTCTTGGACCAGAAACATACTTCTGAAACTAAAGGACCCTGCAGTATGTCATAAAATAGATTGCAGCCAAAATTTGAACAGTTTGATTTAGGTAATCAATACATATGCTCACAACAGTTTCAAGTTCAAATTGACTCATGAGATAATCTGCCCTGCTTTTAACTCATCMGTACCACTCAGGCAATTATCCTTTCTAATAAATGAATACCTTTAAAGATCAAAAGCTTCATTCTTAAAAGTAGAACACTTAGAAGATGATAAGGAGAATAAGTGGGAGGAAGGACTAAGCCACCAAGCCTATCACCACAAAGATAATAACTTTACTTGCGTCTCTTTTGTTTCGTATCATTCTTTTCATAAAACTAATTAATGGTTTCATTGCAGTCAACAGCATCATCCAGTGGGTTAGAGAGAAGCAAGACAGGGCATGTCATTGACAATTAAAGCATAACTTTTCAAAGGCATGCATTTATTTATGCACCTTGGATCTGAAGCACAGGAAGGCATATAGCAGATCTGAAGCACTACGGAGCTTTCAGATGTGTTGATTCTTGTCTGCAAAGGCCCTAGAGGCAAAGTTTGTGGAGCAACCTCCYCTCTAAAAACTACCAGATCTATATGTTTCCATAATTCAATCATGTGAGTTTCTAAGTTCCCATTCTAATTTCAGGTTAATAGCATGTTTGATCTGCTGCAACYCTTATTTTAATGTAATTCCTTGAATTTTACATTTATCATGCCCTTAACCTAAGATTAGTTAATGTATCTTCTCTTTCAGCCCTCTTCCCTTAAATTGATGATGTCCCCTCAAAATCTCCTACATCGTTCTCATTTCTCAAGGTCTCTTTGCTACTTCAGAGAGAGGCTTTATAATGGCGATTTAGTTCCTTTTCTATTTTTATTTTGATGTACATTTATTGCACAAGTCCATTCAACAAGCCACTTGGGGAGGGAGAACTAGGTATATCAAATAATAATAATAATCTACATTTAGGTAGCTTGAGGAGAGCTAGTCAAGAATATAGTAAAAATGTAATCAGAAACAGATGAAATAAGAATATATCCAACTAAAAAAATTAGTGAAATAGGAAAAGGTTATAATAAAATTCTCTGCATTCATGATTCATACAGGTCATATCCATAGGTGACAGCTGCAACATTTAAAATGTTAATACAATTAGAAGTATTTCCTTACCGGTTCCAAGACACAAGGAAAGGATTCACACCCCTTTCAGTAAAAAGCAAGGCACTTGCTGCATAGTGCAATAATCGCTTCTTCAGACCAGGTTCATAAATCAAGCTGAAAAAGTAGCAAACTTATGCTTACTGCACAACATCAATGCYAATAGGAACATCAAATGAATATTGGGAACAAACCTTTCCCACATGCCATCAAATTCCTTTGCAGGAAGAATCCATTCATTGAAGCTAGAAAGTTGGCCATCACTATTTAAGTCTTCACAAGGTCCCTCTTCATTGAGCTGGAAAGAGAGCAACAGAAAGGTAACCCCCAAAGCTTCCCAGAGCTCCCATATATAGAATAAATTTTGCTAGACAAGAGGATGCAAGGTTTAAGAACTTCATCAACTTTACAAATAAAAGCTATTTCACAAACCCAGCTTCTATGAATCCATTGCAGGATAAGTAGATGCTACATGGTTCTAATCTCCATTGGAGAATCCCAGGCATTATCTCCCAATGCAGAATGAATATGTACATATCAAAACAGATTTTCCATTAGCTAACCACTGATAAGCTTTGGAAGTTTCTTCTTATTGAGCTATGCAGTTTTTTCCCCTGCTAACCCTTAGCCAGCCTTTCACGTACTATAATGAATTCAGTATAGTCGATCATCTTATATCGGGACGATAATCAAATCATAAATATTGTTCCATAGACTCTATATATTTGAAGAGCATAACATGGCATCAAAAGAAAATATTGTACACAAGCCAAGCTGCAGTCATCCCATATATATAAAGAAAATTTACTTAGCAGCCTGATTTCTCCATAAAAATCCAAGATAAGAGCATAACATGGACTTGAAAGCAAATATTGTACACCAGCCACAGGTCATCACATAGATATAAAGAAAATTTGTTTAGCAGCCTGATTTCTACATAGAAATCAAGACAAGGTAATATACACAACATAGAAGTTAAAAGATAACAATGACTCAGCTGAAACCATGTTAAGGGGGGAAGCCAACAGAAAAATATTACCTGGAATACATGAACAATAGGTTTGACTTGCCAGAACAAAAGAACGTCATACCTTCCAACCCATTCATCTGTAAAGACCAAGTGGTAAGAAGCTTAACCAATTGTATGTTCAAAGATGCTCAATCTTCCTCACCATGCTCACACATGGAAATGGAACTAAAAACTAAGAGAACAAAAGTGCGGATCTTCAGCTTTTATTCTTAATTTTCATATGTAGTGCTCCCTGAGGTCAAGAATATATCTGAAAGATGCCAACAATAAAATCTACCTGTGTCACATACACAAATTCGCTGTACATTCTCAAGAAGAAATTGATCATCCAATGGCACAGGAATGTGTCCATCAACATAGGTCATATTCCTACTTTCCAGCATTCTGTAAAGAGTAAAATTAGAAAAGAAATTTTCAATATCCAGACCTAGCAAGTGATCTCTTATGATCTCATTTTGCGCTTGAAATATTACCTATTTTAACCTTAAATCAAATTTTCCTCCTGTCTGTATACTAATTACAAAGCTTCCATTTAGAAGGGAAAAAATAAATTAAATCTAGTACTAATAATTCCTCAAAAAAGAAAAAAAGAAAAAAAGAAAAAAACAAAATTTCTCCTTTACCAGTTAAAACAGCTGCAATCTTTCCTAAACAATTATACCTTCCAACCGCTGAGCATACTTCTTCAATGCGAGCTGTGCTAGTTGGTTTCAAGCAAACTTCAACTGCAATTGATATTTCCGGAAAAAGCTTTCAGTGTCTCAAGTGTAAAGCCCTACCAGAGTAAATTCCACATACATTTCCTTCTTTAACAAACGTTAATACATCTTTAGGGAGAATGGAAAAATACCTGAAACAAGAATTTTTTCATCCGGTAACGTTGGAGGTGAGGCAGAAGGTAGCGGCTGTGCGTTGCCGCCGTTTTCTTCTGATATTACAGCATCAGTAGCGGTTTTTGAAATGCATGAAATATCCATTGGAACGCTCATTTTCGATTCAAATTGTTTCAGGTGGGAAAAAACTTGGGGGAAAGCGTTAAATGAGAAGAAATTGCAGAATTTTGGGCGAAACCCAAACCCTAGCTACGGTGGCCGGAAGCTGAAAGGGCTTTCTGCTTTCAAAATTGGGCGCGGGAAGGATACCAATACAGAGTGTTACTAGGAAATAATTAGATACAGTGTCGCCTATGGTAATTAGTGCGGAAAATTGTTAGGTTAGTTCTCCTTTACGTATTATTACCATATTATATTGAATGATACATATATCTTTTAAAAAGAATAAGTCACCTGCGTGTCATCCTGATTTGAATATATTTAAATATTTTAAAGTAGTATAACTTTTTCCTCTCTCATTTTTATAATTTTATTCCAAAAATAATTAAAATTAAGATGTCATTCCGATTTGAATATTTCTAAATATTTTTAAGTAGTATAACTTATTCCTCTCTCATTTTTATAACTTTAATTTCAAATCATCACAATTTGAACTTGTTTAAATTTTTTAATTAATGTAACATATATCTTATTCTTTAAAAAAAATAGAAATTTAATTTTATTATAAATATTTTCTTTTCTTTTCTCTTTTTTCTTTTGTAGTTGTTTACGTATAACTTATATTACATTTATTTGCATAATTTACAGGTTATTACACTAACATTTAATCTTAAAATGGCTTTTGAGATTGTAAGGGAATCTCACTTAAGAGCATCGATTTTTCAATTTTAATTAAGAGCCTCAATTTGTCATTGAAGTTTTAATCTAATCCGTATGTCACCCTACTTCAATGCATTAATATTTAGCCCTTTAAAAATCAAATGACTAAAGGTTAATGTAAAAAATGAAATATTATTTAAAAATAAATATATAAATTCACTTATCGTCCAAAACTCCAACCACAAACTATTATTTCATCTAAACAAATAGAAAAACTAATCAAGAGTTTTGGACGGAGAGAATGAATAAATCTGCATTTTATTCATAAAGTACGTTTCATCTTTCAAATGGAAAAATTAACATTCTTACTCAAAAAAATGACATTTCGATCTAATCATGGTTCATGAATCACCAATTCATGATTCATCAAAATGATATACCATAAATCATAAAACACGATTCATTGAGGTTCATGAATCAARGGTTTACGATTCCTYCACAATTTTATTCCGACACAGTTACGATTATGATTTCTAATATGATTTCAATTCTGATTTTAACTAAAAGCTTAAGCTAAAAAAATGTATCTTGTTAGATAATCCTTGACTTTTGAAATGGAACTTGAGTCGAATGACGAAGATGTCGGTCTTACTTTCTTATTCAATTGTCGRATTAGTAGATATATATGACTTTTTGTTTATCCATAGTCGTGCTAAAAGATACTTATCAATTCAAATTTGTATCACATAAATAGAATTATAGCAATGTACAAATCAATTATATATTTTTTAACATCATGAATTATRCTTGAAACATCGAATTTTATTATAATTTCATTAAAAATATAATTTTACTATATAATATATTTCATATACAAATCAATTTATGTTTCTTGACATCATTAATCATTTTGAAATATTAGGCTTATAAATATAATTTTGAAAATTAATGGATCGTGACTGAAATAAAAAATCGTCGATTCATGAACCTTCATGGAATGTAAATTATCGAGTCAACGATTTTTGAATCGTTGATTTCGATTCGATTTGTTGATCCTAGTTGAATCATGGTTAAGTCAAATGACATTCCTCGTAGGATTAGATAATGTTCAAGGAAAAGTTTACTTGGATTAATGTTGATTTAAGTTTTTATGATTCAAAATTARTAAAAGATAAAAATTATAATATTTTTATCTTTTTACACTATTAAATCACAAAAAGTGACTCAACTTGAACCATCAAGCATTTGTTCAAATTTTAATTAGACCGGCAGCATACTAGAAACTGCTTACTAGTTTGGGAAGTGCTGCATATACAATCTCTTCCGCAAATTGTTGAGGTACGTACTCATATCCTTCCAAAAATAGGATACTTAGACGACAAAGCAAGCCATCCATATCTTCAAATTTCTGTGATTCCTATGGGCCATTCCTCTCTAAACTCAAAGGGACTTTTGAGAGGAACCTATCATTCAGAGTACATAGCAAGGCAGCAAATGCATCCAATCCATTGCAGCTCCAAAGTTTCCGGATATGAGGCTCTGCTTCTCCTCAAATAATTCACATGACCCATGCAAGACTTCCTCTCTTGACAGCTAAAACAGGATGAGGAAAATTCAGCAGCTTGAAGATGATCAAGAACTTGAGATCATCAAGGCAGTAGCACAGGCATGGCATGGCCACTCAGGCAGCTCAAGAACAACGTCAGAGTTCGATGCCCATCGTCGAAATTTCAGGACTAGGCCGAGTAGATTTAAGCTTGAAGCAAAGAGGAAAGTTTCATCATCAGCAAGTGACAAAAATTTTAGTACAAGTTGGGATTTTGGCCAGTCCCTTTGGGATTCTTATGAGATTGTGGCTGTGTCCAAGAAGTTGGAGACTGGGTTAGTTTTAGAGCACAGATTTTCTTTGTTGGATGAGCCAGGCCATGTTTCTGAGAGGCAAAWAGAGAGTAAGAATAGTCTAAGAAATTTGTTCAATAAAACGTCCTCTAGGAGATTCAATATTAATGCTGATATAGCACAGGAGGAGGATACTTAGCTAATCTGTAATATAACCTTCCATTTGTCAATGGAGTTCACTTTTGGGGCAAATCAAGGCCGTTTCTTGCCTTTGTTGTATTGATTTGGAAAGGAGTAGAAAAGCCATTTGCAGCTGCTTTTTCTGGGGATTGATTCCATCCCAGATCTGCAGTGCAATTACTAAGGCTTGCAGTGATTACCTAATTGCAACGCATTTGTGAAAGGGCTATATTTGTTGCAGTAAAGCTCTAGTTTCTGAATTTTTCATGGTTGACTTATTTCTTGGCTAAGTGTATTTCGTTATTCATTTAATTAGGCCATACAAGGAYATATTATTCCCAAAATAGAATTGATACAATGCCTATAATCAAACTGAATTACTCAGTACTGCCAGTGGAACATCCAGTCCAGCGATGTTATCAGAAGATCAAGTGGTTTTATTGGGCTATGTCAATAGAAATTGTATCTTGAAATTCATCGCGTAATCTTGATTGTTAAGTCCAAATCCTAGTGTTATTATATAAATGACAAGACTAGATTATCGATAGTCCCATTTGCTAGACGTTAGTGAGAATTCCTTTTTTCTTGCGAAGGTTTGGGGCTAACTTCGCTTCCAGCTTTGGAAGCCCGGAATTAGGCCATTTGATCTCCTTCAGAATATCATTTTCTTCAAATGTTTGGGAAGCATTTCTTGTTAAATATTGCAGATAGACTGTTATTGAAATTGTTTTAAAAAAAAAAAAAACAAGATGAGAAGGATTAAAGTAAAATTCTTGCTCAAAACTATGTTCTAACCACAAGTTTTTAGGACATGCTCAATCCCAGGAGTGCACACACTCATGCTCAAATCTGGTTTATGCTATTGCCCTTGATCTGCTTAGTATTGTCATGAAATTATATAGTAAAACTGGAAGTAAATCTAATTGTCAAGTAAAAACACACATTCATCGCATTCCTTTTCACTCTCTCACCAACCAACAAAATCAGTTGGTTATTTCCATCACATGATTCACTGCAAAAGAGCTAGCATAATCCGTATTCTTCTTTAGAAAAATGGTTCTTATTTTAGTTGCCTATCCATTATGGGATCAAATATGGGGAACTCAAGAAACCGTTTGCAGCAATGGAACAACGTAAAGCAACGATCACATGATAAAYTCTAGAYTAGGATATCACGTAACATTTCACCATTCAAGAATTTCGACATATAAAACTAAATATCAAGGTAAAGCAGAGTATGTAATGTTTTGTGAAATGAGAAAAGGATCCTGAGTTGCCCCCTAGAAGCATTATGCTATGAGGAATTACAGGTAAAGACTGAATTCTTCCAAAGAAACGATTGAATTGAGGGTGCTTAGTTTCCTTCAGAGAATGCATATATATGCAAAAGGAAAGTCCAAGAAACATTTTATTAGTAGTATAAAATGCACTTGAACATAGAAAACATATGTACTATTTTGACTAACTATTACAAGCACCTTATTTATGAACAAAGCAGAACAAACAAGRGATCACTTGCAAAGCAGCTATCCAACTATTTCAGGTGGTTTTGAAGGCTGTCCACTTGTGAAGCTGAAGAGAACTTCCAATGTTATCAACTTCAGTTGTTTCATTATGCTCTGCAGATTGAACTTTCTTTTGAGAATTTGGAACTTGATCTATGTTGCTGCTTGCATAGTGACTACCACCTTTTTTCTCGTAGTTGACCTTATTTTTGGCAATCACATGAAGATTTGGATACCGTGGCACGCCAACAACACTTGGCATTCTTTCCATTCTGGTAACATGATCAAGGTATTCCTCCGATGTGCTATTCCAATTAGGCTGTTTTTGAGAATTGTAATCCCACTTCCTCAACATGTTGTTCCTTCTTTTSTGCAAATTAGTTTACCYTAGTTGAAGGAAGCRGGAATTATATAAACACCACTCATGCAAGAATATTCATGAAGATAGAGATGAAGTCCCATCTGAATCTGATTCCTTCTTAGGTAGATTATCTAGATATATTCATCTTGCCACGGCTTAAGAGGAATAAGCAACCTATAAAAGTGCATAAAAATCTTTTTGCTTCTTTTCCAAGATTTGTGGTGACCACCTTCATTTTGGCTCACAGAAAAGTTGGCAGAGTTTTACAAAGTATAGATGTTCTAGACATAAGTGGAGATATTTCTATTGATGATAAAAAAACCTAGTTACCTTTAAGATCCTATTGAGGGATGGAATTATTAAGTGCTCATAGATAACTAGAAACGGGAGACTGTTGGGGTCATTGTCCAGCCCATCGGAAAGAGAACAAAACAATAACAATGGAAATAGTATACAACTTCTCTCTAACCGAGACGAGGCAATTGCTTTTCAGATGGCATAATTGGTAGGCTTTTGAAAGTTTCCCCTTCTTTTATACTGGTAGTAGTAAAATCATTGAAATTAAAATGGATATGGATGAACTTTTTCATCCTTAGGTTTAAATTCTAGTCATAAACGACAATCAAATGAGGTCCGTTCTGTGGAATATGGAATGCTTTCAGAATATCGTAGTTTCTGCATTGAGAAGATTCAATGTCTCATGTCATCCGACTCCCTTCCCCCTCCCTTTCAAGCTTCAAGCATTTCCGAAGAAATTTGCAGGATAAGAAAATCAGCATTGATTATGGATATTAGACTGTGACTTCTAAGAAGAATAAGCAGACAATGTTTCCTTTGGTGCAATGAAATATTGTTCTTCATTATTCATCTACTTGCTGATCCTATCATGTCTCTAGTCATATTCTTTTRATCAGATTTCACGAGTTAGGTTAACACATCTCATGCTGCACSTTTATGCATCCCAAGTGTTCTCTAGTTGAGTTTTAGAGTCACCAACAGGCTACAGGATGGGAGTTTTTCCTCATCCAGGGTAAGTTCTTCATATTTTCATCTACTGTGAACTGATGGCCCTTACTTTTGAGGTGCTTTTTTTCTCAAAGAAGTTGTTCTGCTTCTCAAATAGTATATCAGGAAGAAAATTAAGTTTAACAAGAAACCAAGTTCTCTTTGGTTTACCTTGAACTTATGCTATGTGTCAATTTCTTCAATCATAGAAGTTGCTTCTCTAGTTTTCGGATTGCGATTTCACTTCAGGCAAAAACAGAAGTAATTTCATCTAAACAGGTAACTTGGTAATTCAAAACAATGCCACTGGTTGCTGCTTTATGCGTATTCTATCAGCTCTATCCTTTTGATTGAAATGTCCAACACCTATATCCACTTGAAATTTATAGCAATGCTTCTATTTATTCAATCAACTTTAGTCACTTTTGATGACAATGAGAGAATCCTTCATTTCATTTTTAGAGATGTGGTTTATCTGTTTACATGGTGACTAAGTTTGAGATCAAAATGGCTGTAAATTGAGGATCAAATTCATTCACCACCAAAAATTTTGCTTTCTACTTTGCACTCCAAAAAGAAAATAGAAAAAGAAAAAAAATGTTTCTTTTTCAATTTTACCGAAGAAGAGCATTGCCGAACATGAGGATGGCATATTTCACATTCTTATATAATTTCAAGCCTTCGTCAGATATACCTTAGGGCAAATACTTTATCTAAAGGAATTTGTAGGAACCAACAGAAAAACTTAAGTTATTTTTTTTCTGGTAACACTGGAGCAGAAATCCCATATTCATAAATATTATACATATTCCATTGCCATTAGCATATAAATCCTAAAATCCATATTGGGAAGACTTTCTTGATACCTTCCCAGGTAACTTCTGCTAGATGGAACTTTTGTTGGATAGATAACAAGCAGGCATCTTATCTATATGTACTAATAAGCATTATAACATTAGTATTCTGCCCCAATGATCCAAGTTCTTAACATGCTTTGAATGTTGGCCACTTATATAGCCTGAAATTCTTGTAATTCTCATTGATAAATCCATCAGCTGCCTTGTTGATGTCAAAGTCTTTATGAACTTCACTTTTTCCTTTCCTATCAACCTCAGTGGCTCTCGTCTCCTGTTCAATAAAATGAACCTTTTTTGTTGCCTCTGCAGCCTGATGCTTCTGTAGATTCACATGCGGAAGATGATCCTTGTGTTCTTCCTCAGTGATGACTTGATTATTGCTGACTTGATGATCCTTATGTTCTTCCTCYCAGATGACTTGATTATTGCTGACTTGACTATCGAAGGCCTTGTAAATACTTGGGAAGTAGGGGACATCAGGGATCGTGCTTGGCATTCTTGCAATTCTGGTAATATGTTCAACGTACTCGTGGGATGTGGTGTTCCAGCCATACTGGTCTCTTTGGTGGTAATCGGAGCTTCTACGCATCTTTCTTCTTATTTCCTTATTTTTCCTTTTTCCTCCTCTTTGGTCTGCATAACTGGATATTGAAGCTGCAAATTTATAGACAAAACCCCACCTTGAAATATTCCTGAAATCATCGYTGATATTTCATCTGAATCTGATTCCTGGTTTAGTCACAATCAAATAATGGAAATTCTTTTAGAAAGAAGAAGCAAAATATTCTTTAGAATTAAAAGAACAGAATTCTTGGTTGGATTTGGCCACAAAAAGGAACCTCGGCACTATTGATGATTATCAAACTTTAAGCAGTTGGAAAAACTATMCTCCGTTTCATGACAGATCTTGATGTTGTATATTGGATTTTAAACATGGTCCTATTGAATATTGAGCTTCTCTATTTCTTGTTATATCTTATCCTATGTGAATTATAATATGGGATAACATATCATCTAATCTTATGGGAATAATATAATATAGGAACCATATTCCCTTTGATAACAGAAAGTGCAGGTACATGTTCAAGTGGCTTTTGTATTGGCCTGGAACCTCTGGATGAAATATATTCTGGGGGAAAAGAAAAGAATATGTAAGAACTAGAAACTCCCCCTGAGAAAGAATATGAAAATTTCTTCTTGTATATCAATTGTGCCTAAAGGATTCAAATGCATTTCACAGAATGGAAAAGTGCCAGCGAAATGGAAGAAAATCGGTAACCAAAGTTAGAAACATTCTCTGTTAATTGATTTCAACCCTATTGTGGCTGAATTAATAATCCAAAAACTAATATGATTCTAAATAAAAATGATTCCTAGACATCACAAGCAAAGCAAATAGAAAATAGTAAACACTGAAATTTTTTTCTTCTTTAAGATAATGGAGTAAGAATGATCTTAATCATGTGATTTTAGCCAAATCAGAGAGAACCTTATACTTTTGGGATACTTCACACTGAAAGATTCCAAGAAATACGAATCCAGATTAGAATACCTTAAAGAAAATGCTTAGCTAATCTTCTTATATGCTATGCTATTCATCACTTGAGCCTATTTTTGCCCATAAATAGCTCATGCTAGTTTTCTATATACACAGTAACAAGGCTATCCCTGTAATTCACTGGTTCCATTCTAACTGTAAGTACAATTAGAGAGATGTAATGAGTCTCGTTAAGCAAGTTTTTAGAAGCCTTAAAAATGATTGTCATACATGATTCCAAGGACATGTCTATTGTAATAGAGAAAATTTGATTAACCCTAAAAGTTAAATAAAAATAAAATTAGAAAACTAGAGCTAAAGCATGACTGTGAGTGGCCCTGTCTTTCTTCCATTTGATTAAATAGTACACCTGAAATTAAAGTTGGAATATATATATTTAAGAAAGACAGGCATTTTATATATAAGGCGGATGTTATGCTGGTTGGCCATCATAACTCAACTTGATTCATGCTTTAAAATTCCCTGAAGGCTGCTGCCACTAGCCACTTTTGCAGCTCATTGACGAGGCTATCGAACTTCCTTACTGATGCTGCRTGACTCACGAACTTCACCYTCCTCATTACTYTCGATGTCACAGGTGTTCGCATATTCAGCATTTTTTTCCAGGTACTGAGACATTCAACGAACTCAAGAAATGCTGACTAGTGTGTTTGCTGAGCTTGTTTGGTGTGCATTTGCTACTTATAGACCTTCATGCATCCAGGTAAACCTGAAATAAAAGGCAAAGCAAGTTCCCCTGTAAATCTGACTGCCATAATTACCATTAAAGTAAAKTCACTCACTGCCAGTGCAATATGGAAATCAACTGATTAAAAAGCATCACTAAATTCTTTGAGATTGAGAAATTTCAAAGCGTATATGTTGAAGATTTTTACCTGATTTCATGTTTTCATTTTGAAACCAAGTAAAAGAAAAAGTTATTCAACATGGTATAATCYTGACAATTACCGTCAAATGATGCTCATTTCAKCTCTACAATATCTAATTGGTAATCACTCTATAGGCTTAGCTGGAGGCTGCAATATAGGAGGAGACGTTCTTAAAACTTTGATAAGTAATAAAAGATAGTTTTTAACATTAATTTTACCTATTGGGATCTGCTGCCCTGGTCAGTCCTCTATCTAGTGCAGAATCTTGCTTTTGTTAATTCGAGAATCAACTGTTTTTCYAGCAACTTAAGAARTCATCTGCTTAAAGTTTACCGTACTTTTGAAAAATCTTACCATCCACAGAAAGATCCAGAGTATTATGCTAGCCAACTTCTCAACAGAGCAAATATGATTCACATGTAATGATAGGTTCTAAAGCAAGATGGAAAGAAAGGAAGAGTGAAGGGAATTTCTGGAAGGGCATTACACGAGGTGATTATTATAGTTTTTTTTCCAAATAGTATACATGCTGCTTGATGATGCATTTGATCTTAACTTTTACGAAGTCTGCAAGACAGGCATGTTATTTATAATATAGTAACTAGTAATACGGACAACRTCAGTATTACTTTTGTAGAATCGTGCCTGGTGAGCCATTAAATAATATAGTWATTAGRAACACAGACAACTTCAGTATTACTTTTATAGAATCATGCCTGCTGAGCCATTKTTTATCAGCAGGCTCTGAAGACCTCCCCTCTAGGTCTCATATAGTTGTTATGCCTGGGCTTGAGGTAGTCATAAGTCTCATAAGCTTCACATCTTTCATCCCTCTCAAATTCAGTGACTTGCTCATACTCAACATATTGCACTTCCTTTTCTACCTCAGGCACACGATAATGATGGTTGCGGTTAACATGCTGATGACTATTGTTAAACCCTTTGATGACTATTGTTAAACCCTTTTCCCTCGTACTCGTAGAAGACCTTTTCAATCGCTGGGCGATCATAGGGACGGTGGTGATGTTGAGGAACATTAGTTATAACAATTGGCATTGTTTCCCTTCGAGTTACTTGTTCATAGCACTCTAGGGACATGTTCTCCAAAGAATACTCAGAAGTTTTGTAACCAAAGCTTCTGCTCATTTTTATCACTGTTGTTGTCTTTGTGTTTTCCTCTGCTTAAATGTCTAACTGAAGCAGCGGATTTATACAGGGGAGCTTGCTACAAAGTATTCAAAGAAGGTGGAGGTTRCCTTTTGWATCTGATTCCTTTTGAAAATTTTTAAGTGTTTTATTTACCATCAGTCAAATCACATGGGAGAATAAGGTAAAGTTGACAATTTTAGAGTGTGCTTTGAAGTAGTTTAATTGAGAATTTTGAAAGCATAAAGGATATGCTGTCTGTTATGATTGATTTTTTCTTTCTTTCTTTTTCATTTTCTTTTATGGTGGAGCGGGAAGATGTTACAAGCAATGTCTTTGTGATTCTTTAAATTAAGTAGATAATGGACGATCACAAATTATAAATATTGTTTACAAAATAAATTTTTACAAAAAAATATCTTTAATATATGATCATCTAAAATGTTAAATTCGATAATTGTCAATTTGATAACATTTTAAAGATTGAAACTTAAATAGTATAAAAAGAAGTGAATATTTTATTGCCTCAKACAATTATTAAACATTCCAACTTCAAAATATTGGTACCTTCATGAGGATTTAAAGGCTACTGGTGTGGACTTTTTGGTTGTAAAGATGGATGATTACCGATTACGATTAAGAAGAAGCTGCAAATATGTTKTCATYTACAAAGCTCTGCTGCAGGTGATCTGAGCCACCCTAATTAGCCAAAAGGATCAAAACAGATTCACCACTTATAGATAACCTCAAATAACAGAAGGTATCATAACAAACAGCTCTAATAACTTGGATCAAGTTCTATACAGAATCTTCTGAAATACAGAAATTTAGAACGTCAGACTTCGGCTCTAATATCTTGCTGTTTCATTTTCTTCGGTAGTCTCTTCTTCCTGCATACGAAATCAGCATATAACAATATCACCAAGAAGCTACCGTTGTGGGGAAGTTACCTTTTGTTCTTTGTATGGTGGCAAATCGACATCTGGTTCAAACAAGTAGGTTGTCCTGACTCCTGGTTGGAGCTGGCAAACTCAAATAAACCAATCTCAGACAGGCATCCTTCGCCATAGGCTCTGGATTCAGGTTTACATTTTCTGGGCTTGYAGCAGGTGGAAAATAAAAATGAAGCACGTGAAACTTTCAGGGGGAAAACTCATTTGAACAAGTGACAAGTAGGTAGTCCTGACTCCTGGTTGGAGCTGGCAAACTCAAATAAACCAATCTCAGACAGGCATCCTTCGCCATAGGCTCTGGATTCAGGTTTACATTTTCTGGGCTTGYAGCAGGTGGAAAATAAAAATGAAGCACGTGAAACTTTCAGGGGGAAAACTCATTTGAACAAGTGACAAGTAGGTAGTCCTGACTCCTGGTTGGAGCTGGCAAACTCAAATAAACCAATCTCAGACAGGCATCCTTCGCCATAGGCTCTGGATTCAGGTTTACATTTTCTGGGCTTGGTGCAGGTGGAAAATAAAAATGAAGCACGTGAAACTTTCAGGGGGAAAACTCATTTGAACAAATGTCGAACTAATACTAGATATCAGAATCTTGAGCATTGATGCAAACAACGAAGAACCTGAGTAAACTTCTTTAAACCGTGATGATGTTCATAGTACCAGAGTGAAGAAAATCGAGAAAAAAAAAATCAAAATGCACCTTTCTTGCGTCGGTACAATCCTGCAACAAATATACAAGTTTTAGTGAAAACTTGACTGATTATGCATTTGCTCCGGTAAGAAAATAGGATACTTGGAAGCTCTCATGATCTGCACAAGAGCCTTTGCACAAYAAGTTATCAAGGCGAATAGAGGGCATTGTGCAAGTTTATGTTCATTTCCTGTTCTTGCTAAAATCAAATCTATTCAGCCAATTGCTTTTCATGCAGAAAAGCAACAGCAAGCAGAAATTCCAGAAAAGGGAAAATTAATTTTATTTTTTTGGTTAGAACCAATTTATTTTTTTGTTCCTAAACTAATTAATTTCCACTTGAATTCATTAAGAAACTAATTCAAAACCAACCTCGAAGTTGTTTAATTTGGCAAAGGCTCTTAAACTCTATTCAATAAATAAAATTTTTAGCTAAAAGTCTTTTCAATGTAATGTCCAAATTATATCATTCATTTTTAACTTGAAAAAATTCCAAAAGCTATTTCAATTGTCAGAAATGATAATTAATAATTTTAATTTAATCGAATTTTTTTAGTTTTAAAAGTTGACCGTGGAGTTGATAAAGCTGCGTACTTAGTTGGTAAAAACCAATCAAATAATTTTAGATTTGATAATGTTTTTTAAAATTAGTAAAAGTAAGGGGCAAAAGGTTCTATCCCAGTCATCGTTGGGTTCTCAAGGTCAAACATGTATTTTTAAAAGCGCTTTAAATATATTATAATTTATATAATCATATATATATTATAAAAATCATTTTATATATATAACTATAATTTTTTTTTTTTTTTTGCTTTTTCTTATCGGATGAATGCCAAGTGTCTAAGAGTAAAATCAAAAAACTGAAAATAATGGACTAGATTTGACATTAACAGAATATTTCTGTGGGGACGCCAATCAGTTTAAAAATCACAAGAATACATGGAAAAAAAAAAGGACCAATCTCTCTTTTGTTCCCTCTCTCTCTCTCTCTCTCTCTCTCTTTATGTGATTCAAAAATGGCGTTCTCCGTTCCTTGTTCTCCCGCCAAAATTACCACCATTAATCAATTCCATGAAAACCCCAAAATGTTCATTCTTGAACAATGCAAGACTGTAAAGGACCTGAACCAAGTTCATGCCCAACTAGTCAGGACCAGCCTCCTCCAGAACCCCCGTGCGGCCGAGCCCCTTCTTGAATCCGCTGCCCTCCTCCTCCCCGAGCCATCTATTGYCTATGCGCTTGCCATTTTCCATGACCTCGAAAAACCCGATTCATCGGCATACAATGTCATGCTCAGGGGCTTGAGAGTGAAGCATTCCCCTGATGATGCAATTCGTTTGTTTCAGCAAATGATCGAAAATATGGGAGACCTGATGAGTTCAGCTTCTCTGGAGCTTTGAAGACTTGTTCTAAACAAAAACGTTTAAGCGAAGGTGAACAGATCCATGGCCAGATTTTGAAGTTCCCATCAAGGTTTGCATGTAAAGTGTTTGTTGAGAATGGGTTGGTGTATATATACTCTAGTTGCGGTGAAATGAGGCTTGTTCGTGAGGTATTTSATGGAATGGGTGAGAGAAGTGTGATAACTTGGAATTCAATGTTTTCAGGTTACGTCAAGAGCGGGTCTTGGGAAGAGGTCGTTGGGTTGTTTGCTAAAATGTTAAAAATGGGAGATGCATTTGATGAGATTACATTGATTAGTGTTCTGACTGCATGTGGAAAGTTGAGGAATTTGGAGCTAGGACAGTGGATCTATAAAAGAAAAATGGGTTAACGGGCAATTCCTCTTTGTTAACTTCACTTGTTGACATGTATGCAAAGTGTGGCCAAGTTGATGCTGCTAGGAGATTGTTTGATGAGATGCCTAAGAAGAATGTTGTGGCATGGAGTGCCATGGTTAATGGTTATAGCCAAGCAAATGGATGTAAGGAGGCACTTGCTTTCTCCCATGAGATGCAAAAGGCCAAAATTCAACCTAATGAAGTTAATATGGTAAGTGTGCTTTCTTCCTGTGCTTTACTAGGAGCTCTAGAAACTGGAAAATGGGTCCATTCTTATATTCTGAGAAACAAGTTAAAMATCAGTGTCAAGCTCGGGACTGCGTTAGTTGATTTTTAAAGTAAGTGTGGTTCAGTAGATACTGCAGCTGAAATGTTCGATGAGCTGCCCTCGAGAAATGTTTGGTCATGGACTGTGCTAATCCAAGGTCTTGCTAGTAATGGCCAGGGGAGAAGGGCTCTTGAATACTATGACCTGATGCTGCAAAAGAACATTGTCCCAAATGATGGCGACACTTATGGCTGTTCTCCGTGCCTGCCGTCATGCGGGCCTTGTTGATCAGGGTTGGCTTTTCTTCATGAGTATGAGTAGGGATTTGGGTATTGAACCAAGAATTGCACGCTATGGTTGTTATGGTTGATATACTTGGTTGAGCTGGATTGATTGAAGAAGCCTTCGAGTTTGTAAATCACATGCCTATCAAGCCGAATGCTGTTATATGGAGAACYATACTGGCTTGATGTAGAGTTCATAAGAATGCTGAAATAGGGGAAGAACCACTAAAACAAGTTGTAAGATTGGAGCCTGCACATAGCGGGGATTACATACTTATTTCTAGTATCTATACTTCACTAGGTAGACCAGACGATGCACTAAGGGTGAGGAGTCAGGTGAAAGAGATTGAAATTAAGAAAGACCCTGAATGTAGCTTATTTGAATTGGATGGGGTTGTTCATGAGTTCCTGGCTGCAGATAAAAGCTCACGCAAATTTGCAGGTCTACTTAGCAACCGAGAACATGATGAATCAAATGAAGTTGGCTGGCTATGAATCAAATGAAGTTGGCTGGCTATGTACCTAATATAGTGTAGGGAAGACCAGACGCAGAAGAAAATGGCAAGGAAGCTTCCATCTCTCACCATAYTGAAAAATTAGCTATAGCTTTTGGCCTTATCAGAACTCCTSSTGGGACCACTGTTAGGGTATCAAAGAATCTCAGAATAWGCGTACTGCATAATGCCTCAAAACTGATCTCAAAGGTTTTCAATYGGGAAATTATTATCAGGGACCGTAACCGCTTCCATCATTTTATAGAAGGATCGTGTTCTTGTAATGACTTTTGGCGATGGGGAAAGAAAGATTAAACCCGTGCTGATTCTTCTCGTCCCCTAAATTCTGATTGCTTTATTTACATTCCTCCCTCCTCCCCTAAAATAATGGTGCTCTCGTTTGCATATCGGAAACCCTTACAATTGCCAGAATTTCAAAATGGGTCCGGAACTGTTTTCCCTCGAAGGGGAAGCGCCTGAAGCAAGAACATCTCCAGTCCGATTTCAGATTGATTACATCGGCAAACTCCCGCCCCTTCGTATCAGATTCCAGTATCTMGGTTCCAATCCAGATCATGCCCACCATCCTTTCTGGTTCTACTTGGCCTAAGAGCATGCACTTGTGAGACCCATACAGCTCGAACAAACTTCCCAGGGTAAGCAATATTTCCRTTCAAACGCCCATCATCAATTCCAAGCTTCCCACAAGCCCCAACAGCACGCATATAGGCACTGCTTTCTCATCCTGTGTCCTTGCTCTTCTACTTATAATTCTGGCTTAAAATTATGAAAAAAAAAAAAAAAAATCTCAGTCTTTTCGTAACTTTTCATTCTAGCTTAAACACCACTCTCATATTTATAAACATATATACATAGATTTTATAAGTAGGATCAGGCAGCAAAGCCAGTTTCACATCCAGTATTCCAAACCACTAAATAACTTCAGAATAGCACAAAGTATCATTACAAACTGCTCATTCAGTTGGGTTAAATACATCAAAGAAAGAAACGAAAAACATATAACTTGGTTAAAATATCATMATATATTATATATCTACCGCAGGATATGGTAATTCGAAACTTCAGATCACATCTTCTCTCCAGCAATYAGATCCATGACCACACGTTTTATGCTTCCATTGTTCTTCTTCAACAATCTCTTGTTCCTTTCTTCATCAAGGAACCCCTGCATAGGAAATCCACATATCACAATAACCACCAATATGCAACCTCACTCCCAAGAAGGCAGTGTTATTGAAARMAATGGAGAAGATCATGATTGTATGAAAACAATTTTTAGCCTACTCACCATCTCATGTAGCTCCTGAAGGATGGGATCCCACTCAGATATGCCACAAAGATCATCGACTGACCTCTCCAAGTCATACTCATTCAGCCTCAGAATTTCCTTGTTCAAATCAATTTGTTTGAAACCCATTTCCTCAAGATCCTTGAGGAGTGTCTCCTCCACCTCATTTTTCTCTCCAGCCACCTCATTTTTCTCTCCAGCATCTTCTTGTGATGTCCGCATAACAGCAGGAGCAGACACAGGAGCAGGGGCAGGAGCAACTTCAGATAAATCAATGATTGGATAAGAGACTGAGGATGCAGGTGCTGTAGGATCAGGGCTTGAGATGACACCACCACCAACCAACAAGCTATCATTGATGGGGAAATTCACCTCTTGTTCCTTCTGTATTGGCAAATCAACAATTGGTTCAACCAAATCTGTGGTCCTCCTGTTGGAACTGCCAAACTCAGTGATGCCAAGCTCAGACAGGCCATCCTCCACCAGGGGTTCTTGATTCACATTTATAATTTCTGGGTTTGACATCCCACTTTGAACAGGTGGCAAATTCAAATTAAAGCCACGGAAACATTCAGGGGACATCTCCTTTGAGGAAGCTTCAACCTAATACCAGATAACAAATCAAACCATATCCTCGATGAAGTACACATGCAAGAGTAATCATCAAAGAACTCATTACTCAAAATACCTGGATAAGAACCCAAACTCGCTGGCCAAACTTTTGACCAGATGGTGAGGCCATCCTCCAGTATGAAACATACTGACCAGGATGCTTTGGAGCAATAAAGTCAACAGCAACATCAAGCTCCTTGTCGACAGGTAAGCCAGCATCAGGAATCTGTCAGCAGTTTGAGATAAACAATAAGTATGCCATCCTATTGAAGCAATTGGACAAAATTTAAAGAAAAATGAKGAGAATACAATTCCCAGCATCGAGACCAACAGAAGGTYCATGAAATATATATAGGTAAAGTTAAGTAACACACTAAACATAAAACCAGTTGAAATTACCCACCTCTAATTCAGCAGAAAATGCATCAGTAAGTTTGTCGCCACCAATCCAAACAAGCTGTGTTCCATGGGGCCACACAACAGTACCATTGTTCCTCATCCGCCAGATCTTGGTGAATGGAGTRGATGGGGCCATTAGAGTGCCATCCAAGACATTCATATCTTGAATGAAGCGGCTGTCCAGCTTAGACCGAATTGGCTTCATCCCACAACCCCTGAAGACTTGTGGATGTGCTGGACGCCCTCGTGTAGGCTGCAAATATCAAATGAAGAATTAGCAAAATCAAAATTTAGAAGTAATTGAGTTAATAAAAGTAAAACACAACACCAAGGAAAAGCTAGAATAAACGTACAAGTTCGTGCAAGCCCTTGAAAGAGAAGGGGTGCCTATAWGCCATTGGACGATCCAATCTTATGTAATCATTTTCGTTGCCCATTTGTCCAAAACAGAAGGCACAAAGATCATAATCATCTTTCCTGCAGCAAAGAGGTGAAAAAACTTGTATCTTACACTCTCCCATTACGAATAATGAGACAAGAAAAATCCTTGTTTCTTACACTTTTGACTTAAATCTGGGGCCAGTAATAGGATGCACCCCGCAGCCATCACAACGAACTCCACGYTGAAATGCCATTCCTGAGCTGTCCCCCTGTCCCTGGTTTCTTCTAGATTGAACCACAAACAGAGGAGCTTGTGGAGGAAGGGCTGAACTGTTTCCTAAAGGCATTCCAGTGAATGGGCAATCATCCATAGGGGTTGGAACTGGATACGAAGAAGTTGATGAATTCCCAGGRCCACTTCCCCATATATTCCTGATACCTCCATTTGCATCACTTGGCTGGGAGTTCAGGTTGGACCGAGTAGTGGCAAATGGGGAAGGTGATTTATTGATAGGCATGGGTTCAGTAGATGTGGCCAATATTTCACTTGCCTCCCTTTTATCYGTGGGAATGCTTTTTAAAACAGGTGGACCAACTGACAATTTCACAGGTTTTTCAGCGGRAGCACCCTCACTTTTTGAAATAAYAGGAGCAACTGGTGATAATTTCGTAGATTTCTCAGCAGCATTACACTCACTTTTCGAGAGAGGTGGAGCAYCTGATGATGATTGTTTGAAATAGTTCTTACCAACATTAGTCTGAGATGCACTTGGTGGTTTAGAATCCACTGATGCTGATTCAGTCATAGAGTCAAGGGCTGTCCGCAACTCCTCCAATCCRGGAATTGTTGTGGCTGAAACTTTTGAACCTCCAGTGTCACTTTGAGGCTTAACCTTATAAATTCTTGTCAAAGTTGGCTTAGGGTTAGCATTTGCAGAGTCCTCCACAGATCCGTCACTAGACAGCACATCAGCTGCAGCTCCATCYACCTTTAACCCGTCAATGTCTTGAGAGACAGTCTCATCAGCAGTGCCTCCAGAAGCACCACCATGAGCAGTGCCACTAGGACCAGATTGATCATCTGAAAGTTGGTTCAGGCACATCTCCACGATATGTTGAAGGGATGTCCCTGAGGAACTTCCCCTAGCTGTCAATATATCAGCCGCAAACTTTGTGAAGATACTGCGTATAGGCTCAGGAATAGAATTCAGAATCTCAATGTTGAAGCTCTGCAAGGGTTGCTGCACCTGAGGTGATCTCATTGGTGTCGAAGTTCCACTTGACCTAGAAGAAGACTTTCCACTCCTTTTGGTGCACAAYTTCACAGTTATCCTGAGAGGATCCAGGCGTTGCCTGACAACATCACGCAGATCTTCATCATCAGCAAGTGTTACAATGTCATCGTCTTCATCAACATATGTAATTATGAGTTCAGCATCGGGTGGGAACTTGAAAAGGCCAATGATCTTCCCTCTCAACCCATCCATGTTAAGATCAAATTCCCCATCCACAATACGAGCATTGAAACGCCTAAGTGTTTCTGCATACTTAACCTGTAAACCAATCAGCATAAGCCATTTCAGACAATGAAAAGCAATGGTCAGCTAATATGGTAAAAGAGTTGCATGCAAGTGCTAGCCAATATGACAAAAGAGTTGCTACAGATACGCCTAATTAGAGTTATAAAAGAAAKGTATAAACCACATAGGAAAATCAGAATTAGAGCATCTAGATAAAAATGAGCTACAAGAAATTCCCTCTATTTCTTTTTAGGTCCCAATTCAGCTTATAGCTTAAGCTAATGTTGTTCATCAAGTAAACAGCAACTAATCTGAATGCTTGTCCAATGCATTCATTCTCTCATCTTTGATGTAACTCAAAGGAAAGTTCTCGTTCTTTTGGATCAGGGTTTATTTTCCTCCTTGGGATTCATCTGGTTAAACACTAAGAAATGGAATTCACGGTCAGGCACTAAGAGARGGAGTCACGGTCAGGCAAGAAACTTTCAGGTGATAATCCCTGAAGTCAACTCTTAGGGGCTTACATACAACACTTTATTAACTAGTAATGCTGGTTCATGCATCCGCAAAGCTATTGAATTCACAGCATTCTTCACAGCAAGCTTGAGAATAWTACAGGAAGAAGAACCAAGGAAGAGCCAAAAGACCTTACTTTTGAGAGATATTCCGTAAAAAATCAAATTACCTTCAATACTTCAAACAAGTACTTCTCAAATGCCACAATAAGATGGATATGAATTATGGCAAACATTAACTCACGYAGAAAGAACAAAGATAAAAATAAAGATCAAACCAAAAGATACTAACATTTTTTGCCTGCCAAGTAATGATCTAAAATAACCCAATAAGAAATAACTTTGAAGATGATTTACACAAGGAATCTAAAGTTGGAAGATGCCCACACTCAATTTTTTTCATCATTCTTTGATTATTTAAGAAATAAACCTCTGTCCTTCATCAAACTCAATTTTCAACATTTCATAAACCCAGAAAAATCCCCTAATCAGCTAGCCCAAAGAGAAAGAGAAGAAAAAGAAAACAAAATGAAACATGACTTTTAAGAAGATAAATTGCAATTTTCCCTAAGACAATAAAAAATCAATACCCTTAAACATTGAAATCAGAGCGAGATGATCCCACAATCTATAACCTATTTGTGCTTCCCCCTCTAGCTAAATCGCAGTTTCACTAAATCAGTAACATAAATACCACGCCTGCCTCCAGTAAGCAACAGAACTTTTCTTCCCAGAGAAACCAACGGAACCTTTAGTAGCATCTAGTCAACTCAATTCCCCTCATCAACAACCCAACGGAAACAACCACAGTCTAAAATCCCAAAATAAAAATAGTAATAAATAACAACTAAATTTACCAACAACATGCATAGCCCTTAGAAGAACAAATTCAATACCAAGAAACATCAAAAGATTATTACAAGAAATAGAAAACGTACCTTGATCACTACAGTGGAGTCCATAGTCAGAGAGAAAGCCTTCCGGGTAAGCCGCAAAAAAGCCCCCTCAATAAAGTTAATAACTTTTTTGGTTTTCTTTCAACTCTTAATAATCGAAATATATACACTATATGTACTAGTAGCGGATAGAAGCACAAACAAGAACCCTAACCCTCGCGATTAAACGAAAATTGATCAAAGAAGAAAGTTTCAAAGCAATTGAATCGATTAAACAGCGGTATCAACGGTTCAACAAGCTAAATATCAACAACAATCAAACTTATATACGAGATTTCACGCAATCCACGCGTAGCCGTGAGCCGCGTTCCCTCTATCAGTCTCTTCTCTCTCTCTATCTCTCTCTCTCTCTCTCTAAATTTCTTAGAGCGCTCTCCCAGTCGAAGCCTCATCCTGTGTATATATAGGAGGAGAGTCTAGTACAGATTTTGGTATTTTCATTTTCTCTTTTCCTTGGTGCCAAAGAAAACCACAGTGCTAAGGAAACAAATAGAGTAATCAGATACCGAAGGAGTACTGTAAGCAAATGTGGGGGCCAGTTAACCTGAGATATTATTGGATATAGCAATAGTGGGAGAGTTCTGATACAAGTGAAAAATGCACACGTATAAAAGCTCCTTAAAATGAAATGCTTTTAAGTGTACGGAGTTTCATTTGGGAATTTGCAGTCTAGTTTAGTGGATATCGATAAGAGGAAGTAATCCGGTGTTACTATGGAGCATGGAAAATAGCACGTATCACGTAAATATCTTTTCATCTTACATGTGTGTGACATTTATTTTTGTAATTAAAATAATATAAAAATATTTTTTCGAACAAGAGAGTTAACATATTATTATTTCCATATCAATAAAATGATTCAAAAAATGATACTTTGAAAATAAAATTACAAAAATGTTATCTATTCTAATAACATAATAAATTAGTTTTTAAAATGTTTTAAGATAATATTATTATTTTTTAATCCAACTTGTAGTATTAATATATTCTCCTAAACTTATTGACTTTTAATATCTATATGCTCTAAGGTACATACGGAAGTAATCATTTTAAGAAATAATTAATATTTTTATTTTTAATCACATTAATATGCAAAATCTGTTCTAGAAAATATCTCCAAAATACTCTTCTAAAATGGTAGTTTTTTAAAAAAAAACTTTTAAAGTTAAAAATTATTTTGAAAATCAATGCAAAAATGCTTAAAAGATTTTAAATTTGAAGAAAAGTTAAAAGAGCTAATAGGGTATCAATATGAATAATAGGAAAATTTTCATTTGGGTTGTATTTTTGTGGATCTTCCATAGTTCAAATTTCGAACTTCAATTTTATTTTTAATTAGTATTTAATCAAATCAAGTATCTTGACGGTCATATTAAATATTGATCAAATAGAATTTGAAGTTTGAATGGTAATTTATGTAATTATCTAAAATATAGGTGGCAAAAAAAGCTTTTGCCTTAATTTTTTTTTTTTTTTTCAAACTACTCGTTACTCAATATAGCTTTGAATATTTTATTGCACTTTGGTAAAATTTGATATATCCTTCTTTCACAATTTTAAGAATTTGACACGWTTATACTAATTAATTAATAAACTCCTGTAAACTCTATTTTCGTTCTAGATTAATTGCAAATAAAATTGACTAAAAATTTARGTTATGGAGTTTTTAGTTAATCTTAATTGGAATTTGATCTATGATAAAAATAGAGTTCATGAAAATTGATTAATTCATATAAACGTGTTGAATTCTTAAAAGTACATAGCAGATAATGTAGAAGAAAGTGTGAAAATATTTAATACTCTTATCTTTTTAGGTGAATTTTGTTGGAAGAGTAGCAAAACTTTGATTAAATTCTCCAACTCTTCACAAATCATAACCATGTTTCACAGTCAAGCAGCAAGAAGGATTTGACTAACTTAATTCTTCATAGTGCTTAACATTAAGTACTTATTCAATTAGTTGTGTTTCCTAACAATTATGTGCTTGTTTAATCAATGTATTTGTTAACAAAAAATTGGCATTAATTAATTGTTTAAGACATTGATTTGTTGATAAACTTAATTAAGTAATTCATCAAGCAATTAATCAATCAAGGGCATTTGAACAAGAATGTTTTTGGCATAAAGGGGAACTCGTGTATTAATATACAACAAAGTTTATAATGTGGGACTYACCAGAATAGCATGTGTCCTAACCCGTGAAATCTCAGACAGTGTATGCTCAATCAAATTTTTTCCTAGCATCTAGGGGCAGTAAGAGGAATGAATCTTCAACAATACAAATTTTTTAAAATAGTTAGGTCATGCCAAAGACAACTGCTTGAGGTTAAACTCAACCCAGTTTGAAAATGTTAGGAAAGGTGCATAGAGGATCATTGGTACTAAACTAAGCCAAGTATGTTGAGCCCAATGACAGTCTTGGTGCATAGATGGCCAAGAAGGCATGTCACTAAATCAATGACATGAAGTTTGTGTAGAAATTGTTGCGATTTTCAACCTATCATGCCTCACAAACCAAAGCAACAATGATGATTCAAGAGGGCCTTTGTGCTTCCAAAGTGTCCGCCAATCAACAACCGTTGTTGTGGAGATATGTAGCTGTATGTTATAGGTTGAATTGAGGATGAAACTACTCGAGGCAAAGGAAGCCTAACGCGGCTAATCAGTGTGTGAATCATCCAGTTGAATGTATGTAAAGCATTCCAAGGCTTTGGGGGTCAGAATGTCAAGTAGATGATTGGTGCTCTAGTGACAGAGCTCATTTTAGTGTGATATTTGTGGGGTATTTAATTGATTAAGGAAATATATATTAAACTAATTATGTATTTTATTAGAAATTTATCATTTTAGGATTATTGGGAGGAAGTTGGAGAAAAGAAGACAATTTTGATGCATTTTGAGGGCTAGAACCAAAAACATGCGTAACTTACCACGTTGGCATATGAGGTGGATGGATTGTAGGGGATGTGATCCACCTTCTGCATATCTTTTGAAGATCCCCTATTATTTTGGGATTATTTTGATATAGATATATATATATATATAAAGATATATTATTCCATGTATTTAGTAGTTGGATGTTATGAATTTTATTTTCTTAATAGATTAGGACTAACTATTATAATTAGGAATTGAGGATAATTTAGGATTTTTGGATTTTCTTACCCTATCTATATGAAATAGACCCACAATCACTGAACCATTCAGCATTCTAAGTTTATTTTAGAGACTATTGATTTTTCCTCCATGACTATGTTCTAAATTCTTTTATTTCGGTTGAAGTATTACGGGAGCCTTGATTCAAAAATAATCGTAAGATCTAATTGTTTATTCATCTTGGTTTTACTCTCTTTTTTTCAAGAAGTTCAAGTATTAAATTCAATCAGTAATTTAGATCGGTTACTTGATTGAACTCTTTACTTTGCATCCAATTGAACCCTCAAATTCGTAATTTTTTTGTTAGGTTAGTGGTAAATTGATGAGTTTATGTTTGTCATGAGAGTGAGTAATCTAATTCATAATAAATGAACGCCTAAGTTTGTTGATTATGAATTGGATCGTTCTAGTTCTTAGTGTCATCGATACATTAAATTTTGTGAGATATCTCTAGGGTTGTCTATCGATTAGAGAATAATTAATACAACATTCTTTAATTATGAACACTTAAAGGAGAGATTGATTGTTGGTAGGCGTCCCATATACGATAATCAAACTATATTTGCATATAATTGATCAAATAGAGTTAATGCAAAATTAATGAATTTAACTGARCTTTTATATATATTTTTTGCAACTCTTTATTTGCTACTTCTTAATATTCTTGTGATTTACTTTAGAATAATTATTAGTTTACAAACATATTCAACCCCACATTTTTCACATTTTTCTTAAAGAAAGCGACTTGTCTATTCCTTTATGATTCAACCTTACTCTCCACTATATGACTCTCATCTATTCAGAGTAGGTTAATTATTTTTGGTAGTTTAACGACATACCAAATTTTGGCTTCGTTGCCGTGGAATTGGTTCCTAACAGTTTATTCCTTACAATCTATTTTTTCATTTTTTTGTGCATGCTTTGTTGGTGTATTTTCTCATTGATCATCAATATGAACTATTATATGACTTGCGATTCATAACCATATGAATTTGGTCATGATAGGTTGGTGTCTCTTCTATGGAACAACAATTAGCTTAAATAACTATTTTATTTAGAGATCTTGTTGCAGGAAAAATATAATATTTATTCAAACATAGATCATCTTCTTGATCAATGTCCTATACTTCGAGATGATCCCTATGACTATGTCAATGCAAATGGAGGATTTTCAGGTTTACCCCAAATGAGATATGATTCATGTGAGTATGTCAATCTAAATCGAGGATTTCCAAGTCCACCACAATGGAAATATAATCCTTATGCAAATCCATGCGACTGAGGATGGAGTGATTATTATTATTTTAATTATGGAGAAAAATCATAAATTTTTTCAACATTCAAAACCTCGGGAACCTACTCGAACCACTACCCAGAATCCGAGTAAATCTTTTGAAGTTATTCTTGAAAGGCTAATTGAAAATGCTAAGTTGCCATAATAGAAAAATAAATGGTGTCAAATGACTCTACACAATTTAAAATTTTAGATCTCACAAATGACAACAGTCATCCAAAAGGTTTGAAATGAATCAAGAGTAATTACAAAATTAATTCAATTGTAGGTCTCGAGAAAAATTGTAAATTAAAATTATATTCTTCTTAGATGATAAATTTTGTTTTAAATTTTGATTTTTACCAAAATTATACTTATAAGGATAAAAATATATCTTTAAACATATTCACAAGAAAAAGGATAAGAGTGAAAAATGTTTTATTTTTTAAAAGTTCATCGATCAATAATTATTAAGTATGTAATTTATTTTTTCATATTTAGATTACTCAACTTGTGATTTTTTGCATTACAATTGAGATTCAGCATTCGGATTATAAAAATTTATACTTAAGTTTTCATATTTTAGTTTTTATCGAATAAACCTGCAGAGCTTAAAGTTTAGTATGAAACATAATTTTGCAATTGTACTTTTAGTAATCATGGAAACATAATTATAACGTGATAACTTTTATACCTTAGATAGTCTTAAAGTTAAAAACAATTTGAAATTTCAAAAAGTCAAAAGTAGAGCTCTATACTTTTCTATTTTACTTAAAATACTCTTTAGTTAATAGTTTTGATTAACTAATTTTAAATTTTTTTTACATTTTATAGTATTTTATATATATATTATTGAAATAATAATTTCATTAACATTAAATTTTAAGAATAAATTTATCTTCAATATTACATAAAAAATATTAAAATTCCATGCAAATAATTTTGTTTTGTTGAAGAAATATATATGTCAAATTTTTGTACTAGTATTTGGTAAATTAAATAATTAAAATGGATATTGATTTAAATAGAGGATGAGTGCATTACAAACTTGACATCTATTATTGGAATTTAACAAATATATATTATGTTAGAATCCAGCGTTTAGATATTCTCAACTTTTTTCATCAAAACAAAACTCATTTTGTCATGTTAAATAAAAAGTTAATGTGTTATTACCAAAGAAACCACATTTGCAATGGGCAAACCTGTTTTTTCACATAGCTAAGAAAAATGTCCAAAAGCTTCCTGTTAACCCTTTCCCAGTAGAGAACTAGATTTGTGTGGAATGCATATATATATATGTCTTTAGGAGAAGGAAGGCATATGTTAATTGTAATYGTGTGTAGTAGTGTATTCGAAAATAAGTATATATAGACATTTACTTTATAAAGGCATTTTTTTCGAGAATTATAAGAAATAGTTTAAGGAATAATAGTGTGAATTTCCTACAATGTTCATTTAAATCATTATTAATCTCTGACCATAATGCAACATGTCTTAATAATTTGTATAAAAATGTGCAAACATTTATAGATTTAGAATGTAAGTATAGGTTGTATTTTTTGTTATATACATATTTTAAGTGGTCAATTTTAGTTGGTATGAGAATAATGATATGTTATATGTAGGTTGGCTTAATATGTAAGAGGCTATTTGACAAAGGTGTAAGGAAAAATAAAAATGGAAAACATATCCACATAGGAAATGAAGAAAAAAATTGCAAAAGGTGCAAATAACCTTTCACTTATATGTTCCCTGCAATTTCGACAACCTTCAAAAAATAGAAACATAACAAAGAAAATAAATATTGGTACATATCAGAAAATTGTTAGTCTAATAGTATAGAATTCAATAAAGAAGTTAGAATGGATTGCCAAAAAAAGAAAAAATTTAGAACTAGAACTACGAAATAGCATAAACAAAAAGAGTAGAAGAACATTCACAATTGTAAAAATAAGAATGCTATTGAGGTCCGTGCAAGCACACTTTCCTTAAAATAAATTCGTCTCCAACCATGTTTATAAGAATGTTTACTTTCCAGAATACAAAGGACCACCCTATGGCAAACTTGAACTATGCTTGAACTAAACCACTGAGAAGACAAAGGGCAAAAATCTACTTTATTGAAGTTCTGGAATGAATCAAAGAGAATTTAGAACAAGAAAAACAAAAGAGAGGATTTTCTATCTAAAAATCTTTAAAAAGCTGTACAATTTCAACAGAAAATTTTGATGAAATTTTTGTAAAAGTTGGGAAAGGATTGCAGGAAAAAAGGCCCTTTATATAGGCTATAGAATGGCCTTTTGCCTCCAAAACAACTTGAACTTAATTTATGAGTTTGAACTCCTAAAATTTAAGTGTTGTAATAAGGTGAAACTATAAAAACCTGTCAAAATAACCAAGGTTTTATTACAAAAACAGCTACAGAATTTGCACAGTTTTTACTTTAGAAAACTGCATAATTATGCAATTAAATTGCAAAAACTGTTAAGTTAAATTCTATAGTATTTTTGCAATCTTTCAGCTGCAATTTTAACAGCCTTAAAGCTGTAAAAAAACATGTCAAATCCAATTTACATTCAGTCCATAATTCCAACAGTTCTCCAACAATCCGCCACATGAACGGGAACTAATCGAGACATAGAAGATTTGGTGGTAAAGTTCAATGTCTAAATTCTAGGTATATGTTATCCTTTGAACCCTCCCTTGTGAAAGTATATTTATTTTACTTGTTAACCAGTAGGTACCACGTCCTTGAATTGTTCTGCCTTTTGTGTAAATATTAACATACCTCATACAGGCTTCTTCTTGACATATTTCATTTCTCATGATTATGTTCATTTGTGGTCATAAACATATGCATGGTTCTGCAAGAGTTTCTAACAATTGAGCCAACAAAACTCTTCTAGAAGCGGCCACACTTCTCTCTTATATAGGTGATTCTTTAACTAATAATAGTCATTCTATTTCACTCGGAACTCCAACGTATAAGAATCATTAAAAGCATATAGTTCATCTTTTAACTAAGGGTATCACTATTACAACATATGAATGGACAAGAAATAACTACCACTGCAATCTAATCAAGCTTTTCAAATTATGTTATCCCACACAACCTTAATGTTGGGATTTTCAATCAACTAGATTTGGCTTCTATTGTATTAACTCATTCTTTCAAAGGTTAAGTATTATTCCTTTGGGTGATTTTGCAACTAACTCTGTATTTAAACCTTTGGTCAAAAGGATCCGCTATGTTATCCTTTGACTTTATATAATCAACAGAGATAACTCCAACTGAGAGTAGTTGTCTTATGGTATTATGTCTACGACGTATACGTCTAGACTTACCATTATATATATTATTTTGTTTACTTTCAATCACTAATTGAGTATCGCAATGTATATTGATAGCTGCCGGTCAATATTGACCATCTGAGAATATCCTCTAGGAAGTGACTTAACCATTCCACCACCTCATCATATTCATCCAAAGTTATAAACTCAGATTTCATAGTATATCTTGCTACAACTGTCTGTTTAGAGGATTTCCATAATATGGCTATACTCTTTAAGGTGAACACATATCCACTTGTGAACTTTGAATCTTTTATATCAAATGTTAAATAAAAATCACTATATCATTCAATAATTTTCGAATAGCCAATATAGTGCAGCCTAAAATTACGAGTATAATTTAAGTGCCTCAATATTCCTACTATTTCTTTCCAATGGTAAGCTCCTGAATTATTCATATATCTACTTAATTTACTAACTGCATAGGCTATGTTCAATCTTGTACAGCTCATCAGGTACATCAAATTCCTGATAACTCATGCAAGCTCACTTGAGAAATACCCTCGCATCTATTCTTTGATAAATGCTTACTTGTATCTATCAGCGTTCTAACATTGTCTAAAGTATCCTTGTTGAGTTTCTCAAGAATCATGTTTATATAATGTAACTGACTCGGGACAATTCCATATGTATTCTTAAATTTTTTATTCCGACAATCACATCACCTAAATTCATATCCTTCATGTCAAACCTTGGGTTTAACTTATTTTCATGCATTTAATTATCTTATCATTGCTACCAACAATAAACATATCATCAATGTAAAGTTATAAAATAACATAGTCATTTTTAGTGTCTTTGACATATACACATTTGTCATAGCCATTGATTTGAAATCCATTTGCTATCATGACATGATCAAACTTTTCATGTCATTGTTTTTGTGCTTGATTCAAATCATACAATGACTTTGCTAATTTACACACTTTGTCTTCTTGTCGGGTGCATAAAATCCTTCAGGCTAATCCTTGTAGATTTCTTCTTCTAAATTTCCATTATAGAGCCATTGTGACATTTTATTTCTAGATTTCGCAATCCTATGACCACTAGTATCATCCTAATAGATGTTATTCTCATTACTGAAGAATAAATATAAAAGTAACCAAGATCTTTTTTCTTATCTATAGTATTTTACTACTAATCTAGCCTCAAACTTGTCTATAGTTTCAAATATTTTCATTTTTCTCTTAAAAATCCATTGATATATACTAGTGATTTGCAACCTAAAAGAAGGTCCACTAYCTCCTAGGTATGGTTCTTCAAGATGAAATCTATTTCATTTTTAATCAGCTCTTTCTAGTGAGGTCCTTCATAAGAGTTCACAGATTCCTTAAATTTTTGATCCTCACTATATAACATATAAGTCAGGAAATTCAGACCATAGAATTTTTCTTTCCTAACTCTTTTATTACGTCTTGGCTTTATCTCTTCTTCATCTTGGTCTTGGTCATTGTTGATACGTGTCTGTTTAGAAGAACTTGATTCATCTTTGAACCTATGCAGAAATACATCTTCAAAGAATGGTGCATTTCTTGATTCTATTATCGTGCCTTTGTATATGTATGAGATTTTAGACTTATACATAACAAACCAATGCATGCTACTATTATGTACATATCCAATGAAGATGCAAGACACAATTTTTGGACATATCTTTACCCTTTTTGATGTAGGTACTACTACTTTAGCCAGACATCTCAATACTTAGAAATATTTGTAAAAAGGCTTTCTTCCTTTTCATTACTTATATAAGTCATTTCTTCTTTCTTTCAAAGCACCTTATCTATAAGGTAATTAACTAACAATACAACTCTCCCCCACATGTTCTTTGGAAATCTAGAGCTTAACGAAATACCATTTATCATTTCTTTTAAGGTGCCATTCTTTTGTTCTGCAACTTCTTTTTTTTTTTTTTTTTTTAGGTGAGTAAGGTGATGTATTTTCATGTCAATTCCATGTTTTGCACACAACTAAGCAAATGGTGATTCATATTTCACCTCCTCAACCACTTCTCAATACCCTAATATTTTTGTTAAGTTGATTCTAACTTCATTTTTATGGAGAATAAATTTTTTCTATCGCTTCATCTTTACGAAGAAACACATCACAATATTTGGTATTATCATTAAAATAAGTAATACAGTACTTATTACTACCCATTTGTTTGCATAGATTTTAAATCATATACATCAGTATTAGATCAAGTTCAGTGTTTCTTTTAATAGACTAAATGATGACCTTGTCAATGTAGCTTCAACACAAGTTTCACACTTATGCTTAGAATCAATTTAGAATGTGGTATTACTGTTCAAGTTAATTAATCTACGAAAGGTATCATGATTAATATGTCCTAGTTTATCATGCCACAAGTTGGAAGTCTCAAGCAAATAAGTAGAAGAGTTATTCATTTTATTCATAGTAGACTTAATATCCACTACATTGAGCTTAAAAAGCTCATTAGGTACATAATCCTTTTCAACAAAGATTTCGCTCTTAGATAAAATCATTTTATTTGACTCAAACACCATACAAAAGTCATACTTGTTCAGCAGTGATCCAGACACCAAGTTCTTGCAGATCTCTAGCACATAAAACACATTAGTCAGAGTCAATTCTTTCCCAAAAGTCATATTCGGAATACCTTCCCTTACCCCTAATTATTCGAGTAGCTGAATTTTCTATGTACAACTTATTTTCGTTATTTGTTTTATCAAGACTAATGAACATCTCTTTGTTGAAGCAAACATGTCGGGTAGCACCAATGTCAATGCGCCACTCCTTTTGGTTTGAGCTCATCAAGTTCACTTTAGAAATGACTGCTATCTTTTACGAACTGGTGATGTGATCTACCACATTTACCTCATTTTGTTATTCTTCTTTTACAATCAGTACTGGAGGACTTTTGACTAACTTTTCTATAGTTGAAACATTTTTTTGAAAAACTTAGTCTTAAAGACTCCTCTTTTTGGTCCCATCTCAGACCTTTTACGAACTTACTTTTTTCTACCTCTTGAATTTTGGCCATGTTTAATAACACTAGCCCTAGTTATAGATTGAACTTATTTTTATTTTCAAATCCTATGTTGTCTTCTTCAAAGTGTGACAATGGGAACTTCATGTTCATTTCCTTCCATTTGTGCTTCAGATAATTCTTGAAATCTTTCCATGCCAGAGGTAACTTTTCAATAATAACTGCCACTTAAAAAGTTTCACTCAGGGTCATCCCTTAGAATGAACTCCTTTACTTGACTGCTGATGATTTTTTAGCTCACCATTTTATAGTCCAAGAAGCATGTAAAAATAAATTTCTTTGCCCCACATTCTCAATCTTATATTTCTGTTCCACGGACTCCCACAATTCTTTTATTATTTTCTTTGCACCATACATACTATACAACGAGACTGACAGACTATTCATAATATAGTTTCGGCATAGGAAATRGAAATGATTCCAAGCTTCACCAACATTGATAGCTTGGGCATATTCCTCACCCTTATTGAGTTTTAAGGCATTCTCGGTGAAGAATCTATTCAAGGTGGTCAAATAAAACAATATTTGTTGTTCCAATCTCTTGAAATTCACTAGTGTGAGCTTTTTCGATTTTTCTCCATGATTAGCCGGAACAGTCATTGCCGAGCTGTTATTTGAGCAATAGCTTGGGGTATGTAAGCCACTGTATGGGTTTCATTCCCTCATAGCTTGGGTATGTAAGCCACTATATGGGTTTCATTCCATCTAATTTTTACAACGGATGTAGTCCAATTATATGTCATTTCTGAAATATGAGGTAAATAATAAAATTTTCTTCTTTTCTATTTTATAAATCGATTCACAAATTAGTTTTAAGATTGTCAGTCCACTAGTATAAAATTCAATAAAGAATTAAGTTGATTACAAAATAAAATTTCAGAATTAGAACTGCTACGTAGCAGAAACAAAAGGAGTAGAAGAAGATTCACTATTATAAAAATAAAATTGTTATCGAGATCTATGCAAACATAATTTTCTTAAAATAAATTTARTTTCCACTYTATGTATAAGAGCATTTGCTTCCAAGGATATAACGAATCATCCTAAGACGAACTATGCTTGAGCTAAACCACCAAGAAGACAAAGAGCACAATATCTGCTCCACTGGAGCTCTAGAATGAACCAGAGAGAGGCTAGAACAAGTAAAACAGAAGAGAGGATTTTCTGTCTAAAACTCTTTAAAAAAGCTGTATAATTTCTACGGAAAAGTTGCTAAAATTTCTGTAAAAGTTGTGTAAGGATTGCCGGAACAAATGGCCTTTATATAGGCTCTAGAATGCCCTTCTGCATTTTCAAAAGGGCTGGAACGAACTTCAGGAAATCTTAGTGTCATAACAAGTTGAACCTGCAAAGTTACTAAAACAACCAAGATTTTATTACAAAAACAGTTGAAGAATTTGCACAGTGTTTACTGTAGAAAATTGCACAAATATACAACTATATTGCAGAAACTATTAAGTTAAATGGTATATTTGTTTGTAACCTTCCTGTTATAGTTTTAATAGCCTTAGAGATGTTAAAAGGAAAATCTGCCAAGTCCAATTTACATTCACTCCATAATTCCGTTAGTTTTCTTGGAGAAATTGAGACTTTCGAAATAAAGATGAAATTTGTTGTAGCAACACGAAACCAAGAAAGAATTGTGTTAAGCATACAATAACTCGGAAGATTCAGATGAAGAGACTACACATTATTTTCTCCAAAATTATATAATAATTCGGATGCCTAGGAATTAAAGATTATTTTACCTTTAGACTTTCAGTGAATTATTCAAAACACTTAGACAAAAAGAGAGAGAGAGAGAGAAATTAAAGTTCAATTTTTTTGTATATAATTATGAATTTTCATGCAAATTGCAATCGACAATTGGCAACTTTCTGCAGTAATTAATTTGCATATAGAGATTCGATCAAGAGTACTATTGAATTTGTTTGATCCGTCTGGTAATTTACTTAAAGATCTTCTTTTAAAAAGCTCAGTTCTATTTGTTTTGTGATTATTAAGCATTTTTTGTTGTTGCCCTATTGATATTTTATGATGTATTTGGATAGGAGTTTAAAATTTAAAAAATGGTAATTATTTTGAAAAAAAGTTTTTAAAATCGCAAAGGTGGTAAAATTATAAATTTGAATATTTGAATTTATGATTGAAATGAAAACGTTTTTATTTTGAAAAATTATTTGGATTGAAAAGATAAAAAAGTTTCTATTTTGAAAACTCATTTGGATTGAAATTTTTAAAAAGATATAAACAAACACTTTTGTAAACAGTCAATCCAAATGTATTAAAATCGCTTTAAGAACTTAAATATCCAATCTTGCTGGGATAATACCCGATATTATTGGGATAATACCTGAATATTCATAACCAAATACAATGGTATGGTTTCTTTTTCTTCAATACTCGAATATTATTGGGGTAATATCCGATTATGCATTTCTCGAATTCCGTCAAAACACGTTTCTGGTTGCTTCAATACCCAGGTAATATTTGGATAAAATCCAGATATTCATTTTCCAGATCCCTTCGAACTTAAGAAGAGTATAATACTATAAAGGTAATTTGATAGTGTATTAGATAAGAGAAATTGATGAAAGATGAAGAAAGAATTTTTATTTTTATTGAAAAAAATTTATTGTAGATAATTTTGCATTTATTTTCCTTTGAAAATCAAAATAAATGAGATTTCAAAATGAGTAAAAATTTTATTTTTATTTTGAAAAGCAAATCAAATCAGATTGTGGTGGAATTTGAAGAAAAAAAATTTAGATTGAATCCCAACCTAAATGCACCCTTTAGTCATGGTGTGAAGAATTTCCAATTTGTGAAGAAATTTATAWAAATTAAGTGGCTGCCTGCAACYCGMAGGAGATTTCACCGGACATCCCGGAGAGGGAGATAAAAATTTGAGTTTTTGCATATGGACTTCTTCAGGAAAAGTATAGGCCCATCATTTGTCTCTTATTAGTGAYACCCAATTAATTCGTTATTGGGCCTAAAACTCAAAAWTCTCAACAAACGATTGGATCAAGATAAAGCCAATGAGAATGACCCAAAAAGACAAAGAACAAACCCATTTGTSAATTTGCWTGGCTACTTATTTAATGCATAAGTTGCTCATTTGTTTTTACACTCACTAAATTTATAATAGTATGGGTGAGATTTTAATTTAGTCACTGAAATTATTCTAAAATCTCAATTAAGGGCTTTATTTTTTAAAACTTGCAATCGCGTCTTCGAAAGCGTAAAAAAACGATACCGATTTATAACTTCCATCAAGTTCTTAACGATATGAAAAGAAAAAATCATTAAGTCTTTATTTTGTATTTCAAATTAGTTCATGAAAATATGAAAAGATCTCAAACAAGTACTTCTTTTTTAAAACATCTGGAGCTTTTTTATTTGTTAAAAAAAAAAACTCACAATTAGATCATTTTATCACTGTTACAAGGAAAATTTTTGATCAAACAAAATGGACATTGATGAAAATTGAACAAGAAATAAGGACATATTGATAATTTAGCAAGTAAAAGGAACTCTTAAACCTCATCACTGTTTTTATATATGATGGATAATAAATATTTATTACTTTAATTATACAATTAGAGTTTGTTTAAGTTTACTTGTCTCTAGAAGTCCCCCTCACATCTATTCTAGCATCATATATTTCCTTTATTTGTTTTTWAACTTTTCTTGCATATATTTTCTCTTTGACGATAAGTGATTGAACAAAATAATCTCATTTTGACACTTTTTACAAATAAAAAACCACATCTATTGGAAAAGAGGGATTTGATTGAAATTTTTGTATATTTTTTGGGGACAAATTTGAAACGCAAAATAGAAACTTAATTTTTTTTTCTTATCAAACTGTTAATTCCTTAACGGTAGTTCTTAATTGAGATTTTCTTTTTTTTTACAATTTCAGGGACTTAATTGAATGTTTTGGAAAATAAAATCCTAAATCTAAATTTTGCAACAATATCAGGTACTAAATTGAAATTCACCCTAATAGTAATATGAAACCTCRTGTCCTTAAACAATATATGAATCCCACCAATAAAAGGTATTTTTGCCCTTTGGAGAAACTACCTCTCCTCTTTCATATAGTCCTCAAAAAGTAGATAATTCAGTTCATACATCTTACTAATTTTTTTTTCTAATATTACCCCTATTTATTGCTATCATTTTATCCCCTACTATTGTAATAAGCTATAAGATATATCGTCTGAATRAGAATTAAGACATTTTGATTATGATGATTAATTGCTTTTGACTATAAGTTTACTTTTATATAAGTTTTTTAAGAGGACTTTGATCTTTCTGAGGGGAAAAGGAAGAAGGAATAATATTAAATCCGATATAATATTAACTTGAGAATATTTTAAATATTTTAATATAAAAAATATTTTAAGAAGATAATGATTCGTACAATTTAAAATGAAACTTTTTTAATTGTATTTATATGTATTTTTTCTGGGCCATAAAAGGCATAATTACAAGTCAATAGTCCACAACCAATGAAGGATTTGCGTCAGAAATTACAAGAAGTAGATTAAAATGCCCACAAAGAATGCAAAATGGGGGCTTTACAAAAAATTTCTAGACCAGGCAATTGCCATTAGGCTTGCAAAAGTTGCACAGGCAACAACAGGAATACCTCTTTCTCCAATAACAATCTTGACCAGATGCACTGCAACTTCTGATGTAATCTTCCTTCCATTCTTCACAAGAACTCGTCTGCGATTACCCGAAAAAGCTAGGAGAACCAACACTGTGATCCATGTCACTATGGTGGTCCGGATGGCTAAAATAATCAATCCTGCAATGATAAAGGCTGCAGCAATTGGAAAGATTGATGCATAGTATTTTGAAGATGAATGTGGCTTATAACCACCAGCTAAGCGGATGATGTAGAACAAAATCAAGAAAACGAACAAACATGATGTAGTCCTCGTTGTTTTCGAGCTAGCCGCAGGGTTCATCTATGCGAAGATCATCTAAATGTGCCTGAAAATGGAAGAAATAGTGCTGCAGAAGATGCAAGAGAGGAAGAATATGAGGAAGGTGAACAAGAAAGTGAATAGAAGTTGCCTTCTTTTATTGTACATGAATGATGGGCTGCTGAGCATTGGAAGGAATTGGCAGCCATGTGCTGCACATGGTAAGGTTGGCACCAAAGGGCACCAAACWAATTACTTTATTAAGTTCAGATCAGAGAATAATCAGTGTCTCTCTCAGCCATAGATCTTATTTAAGTTACAGACGTAGGTAAAAATCTTAACATTCTGATAGAACTTTAATAGTAATATTTTCTTTATTCTTTGCTGAATTCTGCCCTTTGTTATCCTTGTGGTCCTGCGGCTCATTCCTATTAAGTTCAGATCAGAGAATAATCAGTGTCTCTTAGCTATCTCTTTTAAGTGGGAGACACAAGTTGTTATTTAAGTTAAAATGGTAACATTCTGATGCAAAAAGATAGTTGTTCTTGTTGTCGTTACCTCACTTCTGCCTCCATTTTCTAGGGATCCTGCTGCTGTTTTCATGACATTTTCAGACAGAGTCCTATCAATCTACACACTTCGTGAAACATTCAGAAGATTTGCCTCAAGAAAGGAAAAAATTACTTAATCCCACATATGATCCAAGCTGAATTCATTTGGCTCTGTGAGAAATATCAAGAAACGGTTGAGATTCTAAACATGCTTCAAGGAGAAAAAACAGATTAGACGTGCTCATCTATTTGAATAATCTTAYGATACAAACTCAAGAACTTCGTTTTTGAAACTCTATTGCAGCCAGTACTACTGATGATTAAGTTGCTCTCCAAATCATTACTGTAGCTCTCTATATAGCATTTTATCCCTTGAATGCTCGACTATGGAGAACCAGCCGTGGGAAAGTGGAATTTTTGCATTCAAGTCATCAAGTGTTCTCCTTGCTTAGCAATCTAGATCAGATCTACATAATTAATGTTTGACACCTCTATTTAGATGTATGTGCTTGTGCTTTTGAGGTGGAAAATATTTGAATCTCWACTACATGATTATTGAATTAATCTGCAACATCATAGTTTGAAACTCTGATGATGAGGGCTTTAGCAATGAACTTAATTCTTTCTTGATATTAATTTCTTTTCGCAATTAAACAACAGATATAMACAGATTTTGCTGTCATCTTTGGTATATCAGAGACTGATGATATTTTCAAGCTACCAAATATTTATTATGCGAAAGGAAAGKTCAAAGATCCTTCSATTCTGTTACAATATGTGGTGKATATACAGCGTATGGTATTAGCACAGGCCTTAATTCATATTTTACTTTATAACAGTTCAATTCATTTTGTGCAAGTGAGCTGGAGTTCAGAGCCTTTATATCTGTGTTCATTACCAACGCAGTCAGCTTTAAGGAAAAAAATCTGTGTCTCCYGACTGAGACGTGCTGAGCATGCTGGAACTGAGTAGCCGTTCCCTTGCTTTGATWGCCTGTAACAAGAAATGCAGGAAACGCAATAACATGAAGCCATCTATAGACAAAATTCGCGTTAACTATATGCAAGGATTTCATTTACTTCTTGCTCCCAGTTTGTGCGCATTGTAATAGCTAAAAGCAAAAATGCTTGGAGGCCACTCCCACCTATTATTCCCATCCAAAGGCCCTGCAGCAGTGGCATCAAGAAGTTAGCATAGTCTACATTTGTCAAGTAGTAAAACATAGTCTACATTTGTCAAGTAGTAAAATGAGTTTGCTACCTTTCCTCCAAAGTGGAAGATGAAAGTTAAGACCATTGAAGCAGGCAGGCCAACTAGATAATAAGCTCCTAAATTCACCAAAGCACCAATCTTCTGCCAACCGCAACCTCTTGCAACACCTTGCAAGTTCCAAGTTCGGTGTTAGAATTTAAGTAGAATAAGTAAACAAAGAACATCTGTAAATCTTTCCATGTAAATAACCAAGTTTAGTTGGAAGACAGAGCTGCAACCTGAGAGTACCCCTTGAATTCCATCCATYAAGTTGGACAAGGCAAGTACTGGCATAATGGAAGCCATATATTTGATGACCTCCCCTTCTCCGGTGTATAAATAGCCCCATACATCTCTCACTGCAAGTGAAACTATGCCTACTAAAAGACCCTCGATAACTGCCAGAAATAGTACAATGCGTGCTGCAACCTTTGCAGACCCTGGTTTTCCTGCACCTAGTTCATTTGATACCCTTGTACTTTGTTCCCAAGAGATGGCATGGAAAAGAGGAAACTTGTCAGCAGAGTTTTATACAACATGGTCATTGAAAATTGCATAAACATTTCACTAGGCATACCTTACTGCACTGCCAAAACCATAGGGAATTCTATAGACCACTGAACTTGTAGCAAGGCTGTCCAAATAACATCAGAAGAGAAAAAAACTGATCAGGCGCAATCTACACAGTGCAACTATATCAATTTGAACTAAAAGACAAAACCATCGCAGTAATTTGATACTATGGGCGAAATGTACAAAGTTATGCAAGAAATGCACACCTGATGGACATCATGGAAGTCTCCAGCTTTGGATTGGGAAGAAGTCCAGACATGAGAACCAGAAACTCGTATGACGATTGCTCCATGCTGAATCATGCACTCYCAAAAAATCCAACAAAAAGGAAACTGAAAATGATTGATAATGATCTATGTGAAMAATATCTGGTTTGAGATAAATCTAGGAGGAATTTGGTGTCATATAGTTTTCCTACAAACTCGAAAAGCTTTATGATTTAGAAACTTTAGAGGGAAGTCTAACTTACCAGACCATAAGAGCTGAAGGAATGGCCAAGGAAACAAAACTCCAAAGATTTTGAAAGCTCTCCTTAGAAAATCCTGTCCATGTTTTCTCACATGATGGTGAAAACTTAATATAAGCAGCCAAAATCAAGACATTGGTCCCATATGAGATGGCATTGGACAATGCAGCTCCTTTATGRCCAAACCCAAACCAAAAAACCAACATCCAGCAGGTAAGGATATGCATTATACTTGTGAAAGAAGTACTRATAACCAATGGTTCTAAAACTTTTTGTGTCTGCAAGAATCTGAATTGGCACTGAAGAATGCCATAAGGAAATAAACTAGGGATCAACCAACGAGCATAAGTCCCAGCATACACTGAAATATCTCTATCTTGGCCACAGCTTAGGAAGATTTGKCCTGTAAACAGCCAGAGAAATGCTATCGGAATGCATGTGATCGRGAGAACAAAGAGAGCTCTCTGCGTATGTATTCCGAGCATATTGTATTGCTTTGCTCCATAGGCTTGACCGCATAAGGTTTCCAGTGCACCCCCCATTCCTAGCTGATCGCGATTCAAAGGCAAAGAAATTCATTTAATTAGTGAAAATATCAGATCTAGTTGCTCCAYAATCTGTGCTAATTTTCTGAGGCGTGTTAGAGATTGCAAGTAATTCCTTAACAGCAGGAACACAGTATATGTATTTAATTAGATACAAGCCATTTGMTCCTCCAAGATAAAATGTTATTCAATTATTCTCTCCCAAAAACTTAGTGATTCATATTAATCCAATTCAGAAAAAAAACCTAAAAATTAAAAAAAATAACACAATATGGATAGTTTACGACTCAAGTTGACACAGTGATGACGTTGGACGATCTTTTGACAGATTTTAGATATTTTTTTAAGTCTTCCGGTACTTGTTCTTCCATCATCTGCTTTGCTTTATAAATGAAATTGACAAGATGAAATAAATATTCTCTTCTTCTTCTGATAGACTTATTCAAAGGATTCTGAGAGATTTACATACATATATATTAAGGTATGCACCTAAAATATACTTAATCATTTATATAGAGATGATAGAAATCTGATTTWGTGATCATTTCTGCATTAAAATATCGGTAAGAAAATGTCATAAAGTCAGCCACCAGRGTAAAGCCAGATATGGTTTTGGTCAAAACTCGTGCAAATTTCAGCAAATGAAGGGAGAAAGAAAATAAATAAATAAAGCAGAAGAAGAAAAAAAGTATCTGTACCAAAAATCGATGAAAAAAAGAAAAAAGCGTGTGTAAAAGGAAGAAAAGTATATATAACAAAGTACTTCTGCTTCTACTTTGTCCTAATGCTATATATATTGGTTATTTGTTCAGATTAAGTACATTATTTTGGTGTTTGAAAAAAGCATGAAATGCAGAAAGTGACAAAATGTGGTTGGAAAATGAAGTTTCTTTGGGAATACTGATAAGCGTTTCCTTAGTTGAGAAAGAATTCAATCGGAAAAAAGGACAAAAATGAGTTGGAAAGCCAACTTTATCGGCATTCATGAAGGAAAAGAGGTTCATCTAAACATACACGGATCACTCAYTGCCATTTACTGTACGAGATGACAMGATGAAACATTYTGATGTTGCTCGATGTTCAGCAGATAACCTTGAAATGTTGGTTTAAATGAAACATCTTATGCATCAAACACATTTTCTGCAATATATGATATYCAGAATATAGTAAATTTTCAAACAYTTTAAACCAATATGGAGCTAAAGGTTGCTGTTATCCGTCCTCTGCAGGAGGATTTTTCGGACTAGAAAAGAAATAACAAAAGATGATGCTGAAATGCAACTCAGATGATTAAACCTAAGTTTTCTGCTTACCATGACACTGAAGCCAGTTACTCCAGCAAAAGAAGACGCCATTGATGCACTAGCAAGAGAAAGCTCTCCAAGATGACCGACGAACATGACAGAAATCAGCTGCAGACTATACTGCAAAAAGCTTACCACAACCAGAGGTCCAGCAAGAAATCCTTGTTTCTTGAGCTCTTCTATAGACTTTGATATATGGAACCATTTCTTTGACATTTTCTCCTCGTGATCATGAAGAAGAAGAGGAGATTCAAGAACTATTTTGGTGTTCTTTTGTTCCATTTTTCTCAATACAGGTTCCCTGAAATGTGAAGAAAATACGAGAAGACGACCTTGATGCTTGATATACATGATACTTGGTTGCATGAGATGAGAACCATAAATAGGCCAAATTGGTATGAAAACCATAAAATGGTTGCCAGTCTGTAGTATCCCAATTGGCCATGAAACCCATGCATGATTCATGTGATATTTATTTTATTCTAACCTCTTAACATACACCCTTGTGACGGGATGGCAGTAGAACTCATCTATGATATGTCAAAAATTTCTATTGCCATCCTCTTTCATAAGGATTTTTTTATTTTTTATATTATATCGGTATTCTTAATTTAAGAAATTATCGAGTTTAGTAGAGTTTGATTCTTTTTAAGACGAAAATTTGTTACAAAAACTTTTCTGATATGACACCACAAGTAATGGTAAAACACAAGAATTAGCTCCAGTTTAGAAGTTTGTGCAGTGATTCACGAATCTAGTTAATAAGAATATAAAAAGTAAGATTATTAAAAATTAAATTTTAATATAAATTTTCCTAATTAATAATATTTTTTATTTGAATAAATGATCCGTTAAATATTCTTCATTATATATATTATTATATATTTATATTTGTAAGTATGTTATATACTTATTTAATATTCTTAATTATTTATTTATTTTAGATTTATGAGCTAGTCTAATGAAGATGCGTTTATATGTAAATTGCAATAACTTTACTCTACTCTCTCATAACTAGAATGGACGAGGGTAATCTAATGGGGTAGGGGTTCGTAAGATATTTGCCGTTGGCAATCGATAAATTATATAGATCTTTGATCTTGTGTCAGCCTAGTAGTCGTCATAGTGGGATCAAGTCATAGGAATAGCTGGCAAGTTCTTGTAGTTAGCTGGGTCATCACAATCAAGGCAAATTGGGTCCATTGGGCTTCTGCAATCGATAGGTATTGTTAATTATGGACATTTAAGCCTAATTTGTCGTTGCATTCAAAATTTATTGCCACTGAGATGCGCAAATTAAATTAGTAAATATTTTCTACCAACAAAAGAAAAAAAAAAGTAAAAAAGGAGAAAAAGAAGGGGCTGTAGAAGTGAACGGCCGGTGTGTGTTGGCCAGCAAAGATGGGTTGACAAGAGATGGGGATGAGCAGGTGCATTGAATATGGGGGAGATTATCATAAGTTTTTCGGAGCGTTACCCCATTCCAAGTGTAGGGCAAAATATACAATTTTCTCAATTAAAAGTCCACACATCAAGGTTTCGAAATATTCTGAAGACGTATAACTTGTAAGAAAACTTTCTTATTTTAACGTATAAAGCCCGACGGGCATATTAATTCTCATTCCACATCTGATCGGCTTTTTTAATTGGAGTAAAATGTTGAACAAATTAATTTGTCCATATGAGGAGTAAAGATTTGTGTCTTATTAATCTCAATGAAGGTCAGTCAACAAAGCCTTTGATCCAACTATAACATGGCAGTCTTTTCAATAAATGGATTTTACTTTCATTACTTTCAATTCCGGAAAGTGGCTGTGTTTTACGAGGGGTAATGTCCTCCCACTTTTGATCTTCTGCCTTTAATGGAAATCACTAAAGAAAGAAAATCGGACAAGCACCTGCCTCTCTTTTACGATGCCATGAAAAGTTACCTAAATCTATTCAAATCATGGCCCTATAAAATTCGTGATCAGATTTGTTTCTTTTCAGAACCCCGTAGTTTCCAATAGGCCCTATTGCTGCTTTTTTTTTCTTTTTTGAGAAATAGATTTAGTCATTTTCATAATTCAAATCTCTTTCTACAAAGCAGCAGACAGTAAGAGTTGACATGGCTTTTGAGATCCAAACAACTCTGGCCTTTTTTTTTCCATTCCTACTTTGAATTTAGCGTTTTATGTTTCAATTTTTCCATACAAAAATATAATATACCATAGAACACAACCAATGCAAAAAGAATTTTTCATTTTGGAAAGGCTACCGAGTAAAGGACAACCAAAGATTAAATACAACTCAATTATCAGCTTCAAAACTAATTATTCCTTTAATTGAGATAGAAACATTGCGCGACCCCGCAATTCCAAATTGTAATAAGAAAGTAAACAATTTTCATTTCCACAAGCATTAATCCATGTTAGTGTACAGGATTAACAAATCGAAAGAAGCACAAAGAAGTAAGAAAATTGCATACATAGCAGAGGTTTATACAAATCGAAGAAAATTCAAAATAGTTAACCTCAAGTACTTAAACAATTCGCGAATTATACACATTATAGAACTTTCAATATAATATATAGAATCGTAGTATTGATAGAGAGTGTTAAACCAATACATAAAAAATTGAAATAACAAATCAGAAAAACTGTATTTTTTGGTTGAGAGAAGAGAATCATATACAGAGAGAAGAGAATTCACTCGCAGCAAAGAGAAGCGAAAAGGCACATAAGAAATGAAGATGCTGGCCAAGAATTACATCGGAGGAGTGAATTACATGAAAAAATACAGTGTAAAAGATTTACAGCGAATTGGGGTAAGTTTTGTCTTAAAAGACGATGGATATGCTAGGCGGCTACGCGTTTCATATTCGATTAAAAGACGACTCGGTGTGGCATCTTCTAGTATTTTACTGTCTCCATCTATTTCCAATCAAAAAGTTAATGAAAAATGGAAGATGCTATAAAACCTGGGGTTATGGCTAGATGAAAATGCTGACTTACTAGCGTTAAAATCAATGTCAAAAATAGGGTAGAAAAGAAGGCCAATGCCTGTTTGGATCTCAAAATAAAGGCCAACGCTTGTTTGGATCTCAAAAAATATGCCAAACTGTCGAAAAAAAACCCAAATAAGTAACTTTCAAACATAAATCAAACTGAGCTAGATAATGAGTTGGAATATGAGCTCCACAAAATACATATTTAATAGATTTACATCTTAGTTCCGTAGCTTTAAGACACACAAAAGAGAGGATGTGCCCTAAAGGTCCATTATCAGCAGATTTGTTGTTGAGGTTTTGCAGCACCTGTAAGCAATCAGATTCCAAACAGAAATCATCAATGTCCAATTCCTTCACAATATTCAAACTAGCAAGAATGGCCAAAAGTTCTGCATATTCAGGGTTGTGACAATTTTCAGTATATTCAACCCATGAAGTCTGAACATCACCACTTGTATCCTTCATTATCACTTCCAAACCGGCTAAGTCATATTCCTATGCTGCATCCTGATAGACGAAATGACAACTAGACAATTGACTATAATACGCAAGCATACATGATCATCGACTAATGAAGTGTGAATAAGATATCGTTCCTATGAGAATTGATTGTTCAAGAAGGTATTACAAAACTTCTAATAAAATTCGAATATGAGATCCTTGTTTTGTGTCACTAAGGAAAACTAAATCAAACTACAATATTCTAATGATTCAGAAGATTAATTAAGATAGCAGCATCACACACAAATGATAATTGATGGTTAAAAAGGAGAGTCAAGGTTAAAGAATCCCCTAAATGTTAATGGTTAAGAAACAGGGCAACAATGTTACAGAATTCATACTACAACATCACAGTAACAACAAAGTGCATCGTCCAACATGCAAACCAGGGCATGATGCCACCACAATCTCCCGGTCTATTGATTGTTGTTTCGTATTAGTTAGGACAAAGCGATCAGCATTGAAGACAATGTCAGTTTCTATCTATCTTTGGTCAAAATGGGGACAATGCTGCAGCATCGCTGTTGACTTTCCTACAATATCCTTAAGTAACCTTCTATGTGATTGTAATTCCATTTTCCTACAAAATGGAGCCCTTTTACTCAATAAAAGCTCATGAAATTAGCAATTTACTCACACAGCAAAACGGCAGCGAGCCAAACCGTCATGGATAACGAGAGAGAGTGAGAAGAGCCTGTCGTTTCGGGTTTATGGAGCGCGCGCTGGGAGGCGCGAGCGCGATCTGACATGTAGGTTCCAGCAAATAAAATAGCTATGGAGAGGGGGGGGAACACGATGGCAGAAGTGACGACAAAACAAAAAAATAAAAATGTATATAAGTAATATAAGATAAACTGTGTTAAAAGAATAAAAATAATAAATAATAAAATATATATTATTTATAAAAAATAATAATAATAATTATAAAAAAAAAAACAATTAACTTAATATATATTAAGAAAAAGAAGAGAAAAAAAAAAGAAGAAAAAAGAAAGTAAAACGAAAGAAAAGACAGAGAAAAAAAAGAAACAGAAACGATGGGCCTGCTAAAGAGAGTCTTTACCACTTGTAACATCGCAGCGGAAGCTACTGAAACCCCCGTAGACCTTTCACCTCTTTCCTTTGATCTAGAAAACTTCGCTTTGCCTTCGTCCGCTACGCTAATTCTCTTGGCCCCAAAACCCTAAAGACGCTTAGAATTAGCAACTCCCATGTTTTCTATCCATACTTCTCTTTCTGGAAACAGGTAAGATAAGTCATTAGCCTGAGTTTCGTTACTGTAGCGGGGCGTTCACTTAGGAGACTCACGACGCGGTGAAGGAACACTTTTCAGGTATACCCTCTGACACGCTCATCACGCAACCTTAGGTGGATAACCAATGCCGCATAATACACCTCGTCATCATTATATTAGTAGGTGTAGGGAAAATTAACAGCCGACTATTCTGCATTTAAAATATGAGGAAAAATAGGATTATAATAAAATTTAGATTACGCGATTGGAAATGCTCGATAGTCGTCACA
>MEJB01000013.1:2952439-3024210 GCA_001752375.1 Rhazya stricta | reverse complement strand
TAAATGTACTTTTCCCTATTGTACCATTTATTGATTAGTCTTATTCAATCCCTAATATTATTTCTAATTTATTAACAGAAACCACATTTGGTTAAAACTATTTAACTTATGAAAATTTAAAGAAAACTTAGATTTTTATTTTATTTAAAATTATATGAGGATTAGTTTATTTTTTAGTATATAATAATTTATCCACAATAGAAAACTATTTAACTGAACGAAGTAGGACTTATTTTAGGGTGAAAATTTTTCTACTATTATATTCTTTTCCTTCATTAGTTATTTATTAGGGAGTGTTGACTAATTTCCAGGACTATGAGTCCAGTTTCATATTTATGAAAAAAAAAAAATCGTTTGGATTATTATTCTTATTTTTATTCTTTGAAATAAGTCTTCTTTGAGTGTATTTATTATACTATTTGACTACTTTTTGTATGTATTTGAGATATTTCAGATGATATTGAAAGTTTATTTAAAGATAAGGATGAGATGAAGGGAAAAAGATATTACCCCATTTTGATTTACATATGTCACATCAGGAAGTATTTAATTATTTTTTCTCAATTTATTCTTTACTAATTTTATAACAAAACTAAAAGTCAAATCTTAAAATTCAAAATAATTAATGAAAAGGAAAGGATATAGCTTCACGTGAGCAGGAATGATGAAATYACATAGTTATCCAATGAAAGGAGGAAGGAGGGAGGGGGGAGAGAGACAATTAATGTGTTAATAAAATTAAATAGGGTTAGCTGTTAGTCATTTTCTTTTAATGTTATATAAATTTCAAGGATTTTTTACTTTACGTGCATAACCTTAATGCGCCATGTAAGTTAAAACAAAAGCTAATAATTAAATGATCATGAAGTCGGAGAAATAATAGAAGAGAAATGACAGGTTATTGTGTAGTCTGGACAAAAGAACAGTTTGGTTTCTAGTAACAAAGAGAGGTAATAAATTATTTTTGTAAAATTATTATTGTTTACTCTGATGACTCTATCATAATCAAACTTAAAATCAATCCCAACAAATATAGTCTAAATCAAAATCAAAATTTTTTTATTATGATAATTTATTGTCTTTGACTTTGTATTTTTCAAGAGTGAGGGGGAAAAAGGACATGATTGAATTTAATGTTTTTAGTATCCTAGGCTACAAGGAGAGGAGAAAAAAAAATTGTAAGAGAAATGGTGTCTTTGGTAGGAGATTTTAATAAAAGATAATATCTTGAAATCGAGACTCTTTGTATATGTGCAGAAATTTAATTAAATGGTCTATATTATGAAAATAAATAGAGAAATAGTTATTTATTAATGATAGTTATGTTATGCTCTGAAGTTTCATGGCGGATTCTTTAACATCAAGTTCCGATGGAGATGAGGCGGCGAGATTGTCTAGTGATAATCCCGGCAATGGTAGGGTCATCTTTCAAAACAATCTCATAACCATCGTTATAGCTTTCCATATCTGCTGCCATGGATTGCCAAAAGATTGCTCCTCCACACGGCCCTATTCTTCTTGCACAAAGATAAATGGTTTCATAAATGTTTTCATAATATGATTGTCTTGTTGTCATGTTATACCCTGGTAATCTGGAAGATTGTCCAAACTCTGCCAATAGGAATGGTTTCTTTAATACAGAGATGGAAGCTTCAATGTGCGATGCGAACCATCCGTAGACAAATTCTTGTCGGGCTCTTTCATCCGAATTGGGCAGCCTCCCATTCAAAATCAAAGACGAACTTCATTATTACAATCTCAATTTGGTAAAAAAAAAGATTGTCTATACTGAGTTGAAGAAATTACCATTGATCGGGATATAAATGAATCGTGGCAAAATCAATTTGTTTAATATGATTATTCCAGATGAAGTCAGTCCCAAATGATTGATTCCCCGGGTTGAATTCTTTCTTTGCCTCTCCATAAAATCCTTCAAGCCCAATTTCCAGGAGATGATTTTCATCGATGGACTTCACATGAAAAGTCATTTCTGCAATCCAATGCTGAGAAAAGAAAGGAGAATGGGAATGGTTGGATTTTGCAGCAATCTGCCATTACAGACTATATCTTTATGAATGATTATACCTGAAGATTTTTTCCAGATAAGTCAGATTGGCAGCGAGGTTCGTTCATGAGCTCCCATGCAAATATGGTGGGATCATCCTTATAAGCTATCCCGGTAAACGTATTGACTCTAGTGAGCACAGCCTGCAAGCCCATACTTCTGTCAAATATTGTTCAGGTTCAGGGTTTAGTATACAATTTATCTATACCTTTATGTGATTCTTGAAATACTGTCTAGCAACTAAATTGGTGAAAAATTCATCATCTTCATCGTCCTCCAAGTTCTTGGTTTGATTTTTTGCCCACTTAACATACTGACTTTTACCTCCAAATTCTTTCCAGTTGTTCACCAAGCTAAGTATCAGATAAATTCCATGTSTCCTTGCTTCTGATACTACAAAATCCAGTCCCTAGAAAAAGACTCACAACCAAAGTTAAAGGAGATAAATTATAGCAGAAAATTAAGGAGTTCCCTATAATTAGGTTGGTGTTGATTACCTTGAATGTTTCCTCATCGTAAGAACCAGGAGATTTTTGTAGGGGTTTGTACTCAACACCATCACTAAAAGCCCAAGTTCTAGCTAAGTTCATCTTACACTTGGAAGCTTGTTCAAAGGTGGTTGTTACCCTCATCCTGGTAGATGGATCAGATGCCATGAGCATCAGCCAGTAAGCATTGAAACCATTGAGATATAATGGCCTCCCATTCAAGAAGAAACGAGTTCCTCTGGTTTGAACAAAACTAGTACGAGAGCAGTATCCTACTTGAAGAAGGAAGAAAAGAGCAATTGAAATACAAGTACTAAATAAACTTGATTTCTGCAACATTTCTCTGATGAATGCTAACTAACTTGAACCCAATTCTCTTTTGTGTCTAACTAGCTAAAGAATTGTGTGTTTATATTGTAATAAGAAGCACCCTTGGAATTAGGATTTACCATATATGTAGCAGTGCATTTATGTCATGTTCTTGAATTGGTTAAAGAAAAAGGAAAAATGTATGTCATATTTACTCTTTACTGTCTTCTACTGTAACAGAACTCTGACTTCCTTAGTTACATAAACATGAAAATCTTAGGTTAATTTAGTAGAAATCTTGGTCTGTGATTTGTTTGACTGCATTTTTATGTCCCTTAATGAACACAGAATATGTAACTGATTACATTACTTCTCTCATTATCGTTTTATGCATTTCTGGTATGACTTTACTCAGTGTATTAAGGTTGTCGTTGATTCTTGGAAGGTGATTACCCAGGCAGCATCCGTATACGCCAAGGCTGGAGGAAAATTTACTTGGCTCAACCTTTTGATTGATTGGTAAGTCTTTCTTGCAGGGAATTCATCTAGACCAGTTTGTGAGACATCCTATATCATCAAAGAGTAGTCACGTCGAACCTTGCTTCAATGATGATGAGAGGTTCGTGTTAATTAAGAATTCTTTGTTGTCACGTTATCTTGTAAATATTATTTCAATGTTGTTCTTCATATTTCTAATTACTATATAAAATTATTTTTATCAGACATTTATCGGAATTGAGAAAAACTTTATTTGTAGAATTAGCAAGAGATGAGGACAAACACTTCCGCACGAAGTAAGAATGCATTTACTTCCATAGTTCTTGAATGAATTAATGCAAAAGGAGAAAGATTAAATATCGAATTTCACCTCCGGTATTGCCYCACATCCTCAAGAGAAATAATATGCAAGCATGTCGGCCAATACCCAATAGCCACGTCTACCTATCTTGCAAAAAACTTTRAAATTTGTTCATGAATCCCTTACATGCGTGCATAAAAAGATACGTATGACCATAAATTTTTTATATACATACAAGAAAATRGGACATAAGAATTTCTCATCTAACCTAATCATGTAATTAATTGATCTATAGATTAGGSACCGGATCTTTACGACATCTGTTTATGTATGATTAATTTGAAGAGAGGAACTGTAAAAGAATATCTTGAGGACCGATCCTCCCGTAGTTGTCTTACTTCCAAATTTCATTATCCTCTAGTGCTTCTCTTTAAAAGAATCTTTTTAGTTGCCTGATGTAGGATGTTTTAAAGTAAGATAGATCTTACTTAAAGATGGCAGTTCCAGATTCCATAACTAAATCCCGTTGGCTTTTAGACACAAATTACGAACAAGTCACCCAAATTGAAAACAAAATCAGCATTAGTACTGCAGAACCACCACAAACTAGGGTGCCACACTGTTGAAGCAATGTACAATGCATTCAGAAGTTCAGAAAAACAGTACAAGTCCTGCTGTTTTTTCCCTACAAAACTTCAAGAGGATCCCGATAAACGGATCACAGTAAAGAAAGGAATTTATTCACTAATCATTTCCAAGCAAGTTCCTGAATAAGGTCACAGAAGGCTGAAGAATCACGGGGATTGTCCCATAATAAAAGTACCTGCATTTGAGCCGAAACAGGAGATGCTTAATGGAAGGGTGCAAATGCGAATGGAATCACCACTGTTGATTAAGATACGGATCTGGATTTGTGTTTCCCCCAGCACCCAAATATCCTGAAACATTTGCAACAACATTATTCAGCCAGGATGTGCTTCGAGTTAATATGCTGGCATTTGCCTGATCACCGGTTTCAACTGTGCCCATCCGTTCTTCGTCCAGAAGTTTGTCCAGTGCTCTTTTAACCATGTAAGCTTTGATAGCTTCAACACCTTTATCAACAATCTCCTTTGGAGGGATAACAAGAGGATTCTGGTCAATATTGAACTTTGTCAAATTTTCAAGCCTACCAAATGTATCAGGCAATTCGTGGATCTGGTTGTTGCTCAGGTCAAACTCTTTGAGGTTGGTTAAGTCACCAATTGTGCTAGGGAGTTCAGAAAGGTCACTGAAATTTCCACTAAGATTAAGGATCTCAAGGCTTGTCAATTTTCCAATGGAAGTTGGAAGACCATGCAACTCATTGAAGTGCACATCGAGAAGCTGCAGAGACTTCATGCCACCAACAGAAGTTGGGAGATAACGAATTTTGTTCAGTGGAACCCAAAGCTTCTTTAGATTCACTAGCTGATACCCAATGTTCGTTGGCAAATAAGTAAGTTTGTTGAACCCTGCATTCAGCTCCACCAACGACCTGTAAACACAGAGTGAAAATCAATAGGGTAAAGAAAACGTAAACTGAAAGAAATTTGTGCAGATATTACTAACCTGCAATGACAAATGCTGTCAGGCAAGGCAGTAAGCTTGTTTCCTGACACATCTAAGATTTTCAATTTGAATAACAGGCCAATGGAGTCAGGCAGAGTCTCCAGAAGATTTGAAGAAAGATTAAGCTCCTCCAGATTCTCAAGTCCTACAATAGAATCAGGAATAGCCTATTCACATAACAAAAGTGAGCAAATGTCAGAGAAAACTATTTTATTCAAAAACGTCTGTTATTTACTATAATCTGAGGAAAAAAATTGAAGGTGAAAGCAAATCAACATATTAGTAGAGGTATTATTTTGTATCACTATTCATATTACACTCCCTTCCATCCCAATCCATATTTCTATTTTTGGATGTCTCAAAATGAACATCCATTTTCCTAAAGTAAACACATTTTTCATCTAAATTTCCACCGCTCACCTCAATTATCAAGAGTAAGGTGGTAACTTGTATCTGGTCCAATGCTCTCATAATTTTTTTTTGCCAAMTCAAATATGTAATTTGGTCAGACCAGGGAGTACCTTTTCGGAGAATATTATACAGAATGACCAAAGTTGGAAGTCATTTGATGCATTATCCCCTTTATGTGGATACGCAGAGTTCCCAATAGTTATAGTTCTTCAAAACACTAAAAGGCACTTCAGAAATTCTACTTGAACCTCGACTTCTTCCTTCTACAGCATTTTTACTCGAGCATTACTTTTTCCCGCTCGATGGATCATCTGAAGATCTTTACTACAGGAACATAGCTTCGAAAGCAATGCAGATAGGAGATAGGAAGTTCACGGGAACCTGCTTGGTAGAATGCTCAAGAGTTGGTGATTTGAGAGTATAAGTATGAGACATTAAGGAAGTGAGAGTGAGAAGATTGAAAAATCTAGTCAGTGGGAACTAGTAGCCTCCTGCTTGTTTTACAAACTGTACGATCATATAATATTCAATAAAAATACAGGTGTCTCCAAATGATATAGGTTACGAACTCAAATTTCCTTTCAAACAATCCAAGCTCCAATAATCAGGTAATCAGTTAAATTCACTTCCAACAGTTCACTTTTCTACCATCTGGAGTCGAAGACAAAGCAAAGCAAAGCACAAAAAAAAAAAAAAGTCTCAGGACACATACTTCCACATATCAATATAAAAGAACTAAAAGTAACATAATATATGTACTTGGCATCCTTAAAGTTACAATATGGAAACACAGGACTGTACTTGGCATCCTTAAAGTTCATTGATAAGTCTTTATTTTCCCCTTACCATGGACTGTCTATAAGGTGGTAAAATGAATGAGCTTGAACAGGTTGGTTTTTTATGAACGGGGTTGAGGACTGGAGAAGAGAGACACAATTTGTACATTGGAAGGACAGCATAGCATAAAGATCAATTTTTCATCCGATTCACAGACCTACTCCCCACAAATTCCACAGTTTGGSTWGGGCYGAAGGAGGAACCGACCATATTTGGGAATATATAGAGCCATTAGCACAAGAAGATTCACCTAGGGAAAAATGTATACATTGAAAGAATTAGAAATGGAAAAAAAGTTTAAACATTTGTGATGAAAGAGGAAACAATAGGAACTTAAAGAATAATAACACACTAAAAGTTAGAGCAAAATAAAATTTTATCAAGGGATTAGCCCCATCCTATTTACTACTCCCTTCTATAGTAACAAGGTCAAACCTCATGAAGGCATGAGGGAGCAACACTGTGGCAAAAGAGAGGCCAGATGTAGAGTGGTAAAGAATTTGCAGCCAACTAAAGGATAAAGGGAGTTTCATATCCTGAAACGGCAGACAGAAGGAGATAGAGACAGAGAGGGACCTACAGAAATCCTAATGTAATCAATAGCAACTGTGGGTTCTGTAAATTGACTATGGTATCCCAGAGGGACCCCAAAAAAGCTGAAGCATGCATAGGCGCTGAAGCTGAGCTCAGTTATGAAAACTGAACCATTCTCAGTTCAAGGAATTGAGCATGGGGATAATCAGATAATAAAGTCAACCAAATAGATCAGTTAGCCAGTACTCCGTGGAAGACAGAGATTTCAAGGAGACATAATATTATCCAAACAAAGTATGGATTCTTCTTTCCCTAGAAGACTAAATTAGACTTCTGCATCTACAAAGAACCAAAACTGCCTAATTTTAAATATGATTTTGAAACGTGCTTACTAATCCACATTCATTTCAGTAACATATCTTCCCCTTCCTTGTACATGTCCAATCATGTGCATGGAACACATCAATCATATTGAAATCTCACCTGTCACTGCATTTCCCCATAAAATTATCCCATTAGCTACACTACCRACATCATTTGCGCAGGTATATGTAGCCATAATTATAACAAACATAATCATTCAACAGAATCTGAGCTACTAATACTAGATATAAAATGCATAAGACATAATATCGGCGATGAAATACAATAAGATAAGCATAAGCCGTGAGAATTAAATAAACAGATGACAGTATTTGATACATCACCTCAAGTTGATTATTAGACAAATCAAGCACGAGCAACGACTTGAACTTCCCAAAAGCCTCAGGTAGCAACCTCAACCGCCTCCCCGATAAATCCACCCTTTCCATTCCGTGATTGGCTTCCGCCTCCTTTAATATGGCCACCACCTCCTCATTCACCTCTTCAACCACTTCCTCCTTCTTCTTCTCCTCCTCCTCCTCCAACTCCACCGTGTCACTTCCTACAACTGCCGCCTCATATATCTTCTGTAACCTATCCTCCGCCTCCCTCAACATCTTCTCATATGTTTCGTGCATCTCGTCTAAGGCAATCACCGCCTTATATATCTGCTTCTCCCTCTCCAAGGCATTCTTCCCCTCACCCTCCTCCTCTTCCTCCTTCCCGTCCTCCTTCGGCGAAAGAATAATCTCATCCAGTTGACCAGACAAATTAGCCTCAATTTCCGCCAGCTTCAACTTCGCATTATCCACGGATTCATGATCTGGCCGTTCACCAAGGGTTTTCAACGCCGAACGTGATTGCGCCACATCGGCAACGGCTAAACGCATCGCGGAAARGATATTAGGATTCTTCAAATGTGGCATTTGTTCAGTCAGCTCAAAGTAAGGCTCCCGTGGCGATGATGCCGACGCCGGCGAAGGTGGTTTTTCGACATCGTATTCATCGGTGCTGATTCCAGCAGCGCGTTTGAAGCTGGGGAATTTCGACATCACGTATGAAAGAATTGGGAAATTCTTCGGATTCGGATCCATTTTCGGTGCAACAATTCAGATTTCTATCAGCAAAGAGGAGATCAAACGATCAAGGAGATGATCGTAGTAGGAGAATATGTYCTCTGTGTGTTGTCTAACAAACTAAACGACGAGTGTGTGTTAATCAGCAGTGGAAACTAATTTACAAAAAATAAAATATTTAAAAAAGATGAGATATCTTTTATCCCTTTCTTCTAGCGTGGTGATTTCTTTCTAGTCCTCAGGAAAGTTTGTGTAAATGACAATTAGGTACAACAATTTTCAATAGTCGTGATTTTTTATTTCMAAKMTAATTTTTTTTAATCCTAAATATTTCTCAAGAATATACAATGATGGTAATAATCACTCAATGAAAAAGGACCTTTTTGCCCCTTGGATTTCGAAATCCAAAATAATCTCACAATATGATCACATAAATTTAAATAATTAATAAATAAATTTGCCACTCTCTCTGCCATTCACCATTTTAGTCTAATGCTTCCTTGAAGTAGTGTTGCTGTGCTTTCACCTTTTGGCCTGATGCCTTCTGTTTTTCCATCCGAGGGCGAACATAAAACCCCCCTGCCAATCCAACATCCTGAAACAAGAGATCCTCCAATTAGTTWAAGAGAATTTGAAGAGTCTCCAGGCATGACATTCTTCCACCAAGAAGCATCTCTCAGATACACAATGAGACCACTGGGTCTTTTCTAGATTATCATCAATGCAAGAGAGGGGCCTCTGATCAATGCTACTAATCCAAAGTGAKTATCAAAATACCAGTATGGTACTTTCCAGCATTAATGACCTTGCTTGAAGGAAACAATCTACTCATTTATTGAACAAATTAAAGCAGAATTCGTAACCCAAAAGCTCCGACATCTACAGTAAAAATGGTATGACATATTTGCTTATCGTCAAAATTAATGGAGGCAGTATGAATTCCAACCTGCATCGCACTRTAAATGCTTTTCTGAAGTGGGATCAGTGTACACCCAAAAATTGCTCAGTCTTAAGGCTGTTCCTCGTGTTATTCCAGGACAGCACGCCATACCCCCCTTAGCTACTTGCGAATAGAATCTCCCTTTCAACCAATTGTAGTATTTCCTTAATCCAGTTTGTAAACGTTCTTAAAATATTACTGGTTATTCTCTGCTCAAACATGGTACTTCTCAGCCATGTCACGCCGACAGATATAGAACAATTGCAAGCCCCATAAGAATGGGAGGCACTTTCAACCTCATATTTCAGCAACACCTGTACGCAAGGATAGAGAGGGAAAGAATGCTAGTTTTAAATATGCTTCCTTACCTAAAACCAGAAAATAAGAACGATTCCATTTTTCCTATTTCTTTTTCCTTCCATGTTCTTTTACATGGWAGGGTGTCAAAGGCCATACAAACTTTACTTACYCGAAAATGATCCCAAAACGGGACATTGTGKAGGGTCATAATCTCATTTACCACCCAACCGTCACCAGCGGAAATGGGCAGTTTTTGCTGTGTGCAAGTAACCTCTCCTCCAAAAACTGAAACAGAGCGGTTGAATTTGTATGATGCATGCCGTTCAAAGACATCAGAGTTTACAGGTTCCCACGCCGTTGTAGTATAGTTCAGACAACCAGACTTGCTCATCACTTTATGCTCCAAGTCTCCTCCTTCAAACATCTGCATAAGTGATTCTGTCTGCAGCATTGCCAACTAAGCTTTTAGCAGCTGCAAGTTTCTTAATTTCCTCAAGAATAACCACACATTTGAATCGGAAAATTAATTTCAAAATATAATTTGGAGGATGAGCAGACAAATCAAGAGAACTGCTTCAAACGAACAAATCAAGTCAAAATCCATGGTTCAAGACAAAAAAAGAATATTATCAACCATTTTTACTAAACCAACAAGCACGGTAGGTACTTCCCTTTGTATATGTCTAGAGCTCACAGAAGCTAAAATGATCTTGTCACTTCTGCTGTTCTCAAAGGACAGTTTGATTTTCAGTTGGCTTCATTGCCAAGTCTAGTAAGAAGCCCTTTCTCAAACTGGAAATCTTCCATGTTCAGGCTCAGATACAAAACAGAACTTGCTTTTGTCACCAAGCCTACATACTTCTACCTATTCTTTCTGCACTGCAGTGGTCGTTGCCAAATCATTGGAGCATAGAAAGTAATAACACCAGATCCTCATGAAATTTTTTCTGTTAATTAGTTTTAATTCAGCCAAATCTCAATTCATTAAAATTAAAGATTGATAATGGACCACTCGCCTTGATGGGAACCTCTAACGTTAAAACCTTGGACAATTTTGCATCCTCAACGATTGAATAGGATCCTGAGTCTTCAACCAAAGCAGGTTCATCATCTGTATCCTGGTGCTCCTCTGCTAATTGTGCTCTCTCGTCAGGACCTAATGTCCTTGTCCTCCACAATGCCATCACTGTTCTGTTAGCATAAATAACTTTAAAACTAAGAAAGTTTGGCCTTATTAAAACAATTATAAGACTATAGAAGAGGAATAGAAATCATCAATACCTGCTGGCAACATTGAACGACACAAATGAGTGAAAATAGAAATGCAGCCTGCCTTGTTCATCTTGAGATTTTGCACCATGTCTAGCATCAAGGCCGCGATCCTTATGCAAAATTATCACAAGCAAAGGGCTTCCTACTGTTCCAAGGGATGGGGGAAGCACGTGAATATCTTCGATGTCTTCCCACAGAAAGAAGAACTTTGTTTTATGTCCAAATAAGTTCGCATAAAAGCCAACAATTCTGGCAGAGAGGAAAAGTCGTCCCTGTAACAAGAAAATGGGGTTCTCAATGAAAGAGGTTGTTATTGACCATTGAGAAAAGTACAATGGAAGAAACGCYGGAGATGGAGGAAGGAGTGAAGAAGGAAGAAGGGGATAAGTTTTATAAATGACTTCCATGCTGTTATCAATGATCCTGCAAGTATGGAGTCAGGAATATTTACTCCATGATGAGTTCAAAATTTTTCGTTTTTCCTCTAAATTGCTGAAGGAAATAATATTTCCGAAGTAAGCAACTATACCTGCAATGGCATCTTTCTTTTCAGGGAGCATGAGAAATCATTGATGAGAAACTCTTCAGGTGGCAGTCCAAAGGTTTTCTGAAAGTTTGAATTCCTATGAGGCGACCGAAGGTTTAACTGCCAACCGCAATTCATGGAGGTCATGGTTTTACAAGTCAAAAGGTCCAAAATAAAATCGAGAGAAGTTGGAAAAATTGTACCTTCTTTCCCACTTCCTTTTCCATCTTACTTAAATAATCTCTAATAGTTTCAACTCCATTGTTGTTGTCCAAAAAAATTCTTAAATGCAACTTTGATTGAGAAGACTGAGCAAGTTTTCCCTCAAGGGGAAGCCACATATCTGCCAATTCCGTAGATGTGTGCTTTAGGAAATTGATTTCAGCATGGCCAAGTGAGGAGGCTTGATCAAAGGGACCATCAAAATCAAATACTTCCACGTCTAGAACTGAAGGTGGTTCCTCTGAGGCATCAAACTCAAGTATCTCTGTATAAACACCATGTGAGCAAGATATGGAAACCAATAAAATAATTAAGTGAAAGGTGGGGTACAAATGACACATAACTAAAATCAATATATCAAACCATTCCATAGGGGATTAAGAGTTTGCAGCTTCACGGAACTTGTCTTTGTTTTGCCATTACAGGTAAAAACCACGTAAGGGTCTGGAATTGATGTTGAATCTAGAGAAGCTATGTTGATACCCTCAACCAAAGCAACAGTAAGAACCCATCCATCACCTTGTGCTTTGACTCCATGATCACTTCCTGTTTTATGATTTTCCAGACAAAACAGTCATGATAATATTTATAGGATCCAAAATCATCCAACATATTACAACTGTTAAGTTCTTACCTCTCTGAAGACTAGCTTCTACAAAATGGGATACCATTTTATAAACGTGCTCTAACTGGATGAATAGGACACCACAGGTGATAATTTCCCCAACACTGTCTGGCAAATCAAGATCACCCAATTCTAAACCTTGGAGCTTTCTTTCTCCACAAAATATGATATGCAGGAGGACATATAAAACCATAAAAATAGCAGAAACGACTGTCCAATTTAAGAAGTACTCGGTTGCCAATTTCCAAACTGACTGGTGCTGTGCCTGCAAAGTTGCCACCATATGATCCTTATCTAACATATTTTCAGAATTTATTACTTTGAGATGTTGAGCGAGAAACTCAGAAAACTGATCAAAGCTCTCCTTCAGTCCTTGCCGAGCTCCTCCTTCGATCATGCCTCTCATCATAGTGTTTTGGTGGAAGTTAATTGCCCAGGATACGACAAGGTTGGTAGTGTCTTCTTCAGAGGATAGCTTTTGCCCTGGTGTAATCTTGTAAATTAATTCTACCTTAAATGTCTTTCCATATGGAACTTCTGGAGTATTGACCTCAGCAAAGACAGCAAATTCCTTCCCATTAGCTTTCATATAAGTCTGGTCTTCGGTAGCTTTAACAGCCTTAACTAACTTTGTTGCTGCTTTTGTATAGGTAAGAACTCGCATTAAACATGACTTCTCTTCTGATTTCCATGTCCATGGACCCTCTTGATAATCTGTAGTTCCCTGAAATTCTGTCAAGTCTCTCACTAATTGTGAATTGGGAGCAAAGAGAAGCATGTTAAGATCTTTTGATGATATTGCATATGTTTGATCGAGAAGAATGCCTCCTCGGAGATCCGCTGGCATTTCTTTTTCTTCATCAACTAAATGCATCATTTTAATGAGTTCTTCAAAGCTAGAGCTACTTCCCTGATCCTCCATGGAATCTCCATTATCAGAAATAGTGGAAACCTCAGACGAATCCTCATTTGTTGATGATTCCTCATTTTTATTCAAGAGCCTCTCCAGACGACCAGCAATAGTTTTGACCAACTTTTTTCCTTCTAATGCCTTCTTGAATGTAGCTGTTGAGCGATAATTACCTTGAGAAGAAACATATTTATCATTACATTCACTGGCGACATCAACTCCGTCATTTGGATGTACAAACAAGAGATGATCAGTTGATTCCTGTCTTTTCCCATGCAGAGAAAGACTGAGAAGAATTTTGCCTGCACCCATGAGGTAAAGTGAATTGAAATAGCATATTTGCCCTGTAATGAATCCATCTAGTCACTCACATATTTAACTCGAATATGAGAGAACCCATATAGGTCTCTCCCTTTTAACAACCTTTCCAGACTGCTAAAATATTAACTAAAGAGTACCAGGATCAAGCTTTGCTAGATTAGTTCAGTTTGTATACATAGATATAATTTGATTATACTGTTTAGCAGAAACGGTCAGTAAACGTTCTATTCTTGCAGAAATATGTGCAATTTGGGTAGAACTGTCGCCAATGTCCCAATATCCATCAAACCTTTTTAATCAAATGATTATTCACTTATTTCTCGAACTTACTCTGAAAGTCAATTTGAGAACAAAAGCAGTAAAGGATGGTCATTTTGGAGAAAAGTGTAATGCAGAGACAAGAAATTCTTCATCTTCCCTACTTTCAGGTATGGAACTCCATAGGTGATCATTAGCCTTAGAATACATTTTCATTCTACAAGCAAAATCTATCAACCTAAACTTCTCAAGCCCCAAAGTGCTAGGCAACTTTTGTAGATATAAGCTCATAAATCATTACCTTTCATTCAAGACATTATCAAATTCGTAATTGCAATAAGTAATGAAGATAAAATATTGAAGCATCACAAGGTAGTCAGAAAGCTATCCATAATCTTGCCTATGAATGCAAACTCTATTTTTAAAAAAGATGCCCAGACTATTCTCTAAAATCCTGATCTGTTGGTCGTACATGACATCAATATTTCTGGGAAAAGAATTAGACATATTCTAGGGTAATTGGGAAGGTTATTAAAGATTAGAGCATAAAATATATAGCTCACCTATTCTTTAATTTCATTTTGACTTAAATATCATGAATACATTCAGAGGCTCCAAGTAAAGCTTGTAATATAGGGGCGTACCGGCGCTTCACACTCTATCCAAGGGGCTGGGGCACGTTACTCTAAGTGGTCGTAATCTAACCAATCGATTTGGACACATTATTGCCCATATGGGATGGCTCTCTTGGTTAGGCTGTGCCCCAACCCAAGTTCCTGAATATGCATTTTTTCTCCTGTAACCCAATAAGCTGGCTTTTCAAAAGCTACTTAAGAGTCATCCCCCTTTCTGTCCTGACTCCCACCTGGGCTGGTGAAGACCACAAAAGAAAACCAAGCTAAGTGGTTACTAATTAACAGCTGAGTCCTCTTTGAACCAAAGGATAGTGAGTAATTTAGCAATCAAATACATGTTTATCCTTATGACTCAGAAACATTCCCTGAGACACCTGCAATTCATTTTGATTGAAAGTTAGCAAACTTCTGCCAAAAACAGCGAAAGTGTTTACACCGTAGCCATACAAACGAGTCAGGAAAGATGACTCTCCGACAAGTCTCACTACCTCAAGTCTCTATTGAAACTCTAAGATGATCTTCTCTTAAANAGAATAATAACACACTAAAAGTTAGAGCAAAATAAAATTTTATCAAGGGATTAGCCCCATCCTATTTACTACTCCCTTCTATAGTAACAAGGTCAAACCTCATGAAGGCATGAGGGAGCAACACTGTGGCAAAAGAGAGGCCAGATGTAGAGTGGTAAAGAATTTGCAGCCAACTAAAGGATAAAGGGAGTTTCATATCCTGAAACGGCAGACAGAAGGAGATAGAGACAGAGAGGGACCTACAGAAATCCTAATGTAATCAATAGCAACTGTGGGTTCTGTAAATTGACTATGGTATCCCAGAGGGACCCCAAAAAAGCTGAAGCATGCATAGGCGCTGAAGCTGAGCTCAGTTATGAAAACTGAACCATTCTCAGTTCATGGAATTGAGCATGGGGATAATCAGATAATAAAGTCAACCAAATAGATCAGTTAGCCAGTACTCCGTGGAAGACAGAGATTTCAAGGAGACATAATATTATCCAAACAAAGTATGGATTCTTCTTTCCCTAGAAGACTAAATTAGACTTCTGCATCTACAAAGAACCAAAACTGCCTAATTTTAAATATGATTTTGAAACGTGCTTACTAATCCACATTCATTTCAGTAACATATCTTCCCCTTCCTTGTACATGTCCAATCATGTGCATGGAACACATCAATCATATTGAAATCTCACCTGTCACTGCATTTCCCCATAAAATTATCCCATTAGCTACACTACCTACATCATTTGCGCAGGTATATGTAGCCATAATTATAACAAACATAATCATTCAACAGAATCTGAGCTACTAATACTAGATATAAAATGCATAAGACATAATATCGGCGATGAAATACAATAAGATAAGCATAAGCCGTGAGAATTAAATAAACAGATGACAGTATTTGATACATCACCTCAAGTTGATTATTAGACAAATCAAGCACGAGCAACGACTTGAACTTCCCAAAAGCCTCAGGTAGCAACCTCAACCGCCTCCCCGATAAATCCACCCTTTCCATTCCGTGATTGGCTTCCGCCTCCTTTAATATGGCCACCACCTCCTCATTCACCTCTTCAACCACTTCCTCCTTCTTCTTCTCCTCCTCCTCCTCCAACTCCACCGTGTCACTTCCTACAACTGCCGCCTCATATATCTTCTGTAACCTATCCTCCGCCTCCCTCAACATCTTCTCATATGTTTCGTGCATCTCGTCTAAGGCAATCACCGCCTTATATATCTGCTTCTCCCTCTCCAAGGCATTCTTCCCCTCACCCTCCTCCTCTTCCTCCTTCCCGTCCTCCTTCGGCGAAAGAATAATCTCATCCAGTTGACCAGACAAATTAGCCTCAATTTCCGCCAGCTTCAACTTCGCATTATCCACGGATTCATGATCTGGCCGTTCACCAAGGGTTTTCAACGCCGAACGTGATTGCGCCACATCGGCAACGGCTAAACGCATCGCGGAAATGATATTAGGATTCTTCAAATGTGGCATTTGTTCAGTCAGCTCAAAGTAAGGCTCCCGTGGCGATGATGCCGACGCCGGCGAAGGTGGTTTTTCGACATCGTATTCATCGGTGCTGATTCCAGCAGCGCGTTTGAAGCTGGGGAATTTCGACATCACGTATGAAAGAATTGGGAAATTCTTCGGATTCGGATCCATTTTCGGTGCAACAATTCAGATTTCTATCAGCAAAGAGGAGATCAAACGATCAAGGAGATGATCGTAGTAGGAGAATATGTGCTCTGTGTGTTGTCTAACAAACTAAACGACGAGTGTGTGTTAATCAGCAGTGGAAACTAATTTACAAAAAATAAAATATTTAAAAAAGATGAGATATCTTTTATCCCTTTCTTCTAGCGTGGTGATTTCTTTCTAGTCCTCAGGAAAGTTTGTGTAAATGACAATTAGGTACAACAATTTTCAATAGTCGTGATTTTTTATTTCGAACGTAATTTTTTTTAATCCTAAATATTTCTCAAGAATATACAATGATGGTAATAATCACTCAATGAAAAAGGACCTTTTTGCCCCTTGGATTTCGAAATCCAAAATAATCTCACAATATGATCACATAAATTTAAATAATTAATAAATAAATTTGCCACTCTCTCTGCCATTCACCATTTTAGTCTAATGCTTCCTTGAAGTAGTGTTGCTGTGCTTTCACCTTTTGGCCTGATGCCTTCTGTTTTTCCATCCGAGGGCGAACATAAAACCCCCCTGCCAATCCAACATCCTGAAACAAGAGATCCTCCAATTAGTTAAAGAGAATTTGAAGAGTCTCCAGGCATGACATTCTTCCACCAAGAAGCATCTCTCAGATACACAATGAGACCACTGGGTCTTTTCTAGATTATCATCAATGCAAGAGAGGGGCCTCTGATCAATGCTACTAATCCAAAGTGACTATCAAAATACCAGTATGGTACTTTCCAGCATTAATGACCTTGCTTGAAGGAAACAATCTACTCATTTATTGAACAAATTAAAGCAGAATTCGTAACCCAAAAGCTCCGACATCTACAGTAAAAATGGTATGACATATTTGCTTATCGTCAAAATTAATGGAGGCAGTATGAATTCCAACCTGCATCGCACTTTAAATGCTTTTCTGAAGTGGGATCAGTGTACACCCAAAAATTGCTCAGTCTTAAGGCTGTTCCTCGTGTTATTCCAGGACAGCACGCCATACCCCCCTTAGCTACTTGCGAATAGAATCTCCCTTTCAACCAATTGTAGTATTTCCTTAATCCAGTTTGTAAACGTTCTTAAAATATTACTGGTTATTCTCTGCTCAAACATGGTACTTCTCAGCCATGTCACGCCGACAGATATAGAACAATTGCAAGCCCCATAAGAATGGGAGGCACTTTCAACCTCATATTTCAGCAACACCTGTACGCAAGGATAGAGAGGGAAAGAATGCTAGTTTTAAATATGCTTCCTTACCTAAAACCAGAAAATAAGAACGATTCCATTTTTCCTATTTCTTTTTCCTTCCATGTTCTTTTACATGGWAGGGTGTCAAAGGCCATACAAACTTTACTTACRCGAAAATGATCCCAAAACGGGACATTGTGCAGGGTCATAATCTCATTTACCACCCAACCGTCACCAGCGGAAATGGGCAGTTTTTGCTGTGTGCAAGYAACCTCTCCTCCAAAAACTGAAACAGAGCGGTTGAATTTGTATGATGCATGCCGTTCAAAGACATCAGAGTTTACAGGTTCCCACGCCGTTGTAGTATAGTTCAGGCAACCAGACTTGCTCATCACTTTATGCTCCAAGTCTCCTCCTTCAAACATCTGCATAAGTGATTCTGTCTGCAGCATTGCCAACTAAGCTTTTAGCAGCTGCAAGTTTCTTAATTTCCTCAAGAATAACCACACATTTGAATCGGAAAATTAATTTCAAAATATAATTTGGAGGATGAGCAGACAAATCAAGAGAACTGCTTCAAACGAACAAATCAAGTCAAAATCCATGGTTCAAGACAAAAAAAGAATATTATCAACCATTTTTACTAAACCAACAAGCACGGTAGGTACTTCCCTTTGTATATGTCTAGAGCTCACAGAAGCTAAAATGATCTTGTCACTTCTGCTGTTCTCAAAGGACAGTTTGATTTTCAGTTGGCTTCATTGCCAAGTCTAGTAAGAAGCCCTTTCTCAAACTGGAAATCTTCCATGTTCAGGCTCAGATACAAAACGGAACTTGCTTTTGTCACCAAGCCTACATACTTCTACCTATTCTTTCTGCACTGCAGTGGTCGTTGCCAAATCACATTGGAGCATAGAAAGTAATAACACCAGATCCTCATGAAATTTTTTCTGTTAATTAGTTTTAATTCAGCCAAATCTCAATTCATTAAAATTAAAGATTGATAATGGACCACTCGCCTTGATGGGAACCTCTAACGTTAAAACCTTGGACAATTTTGCATCCTCAACGATTGAATAGGATCCTGAGTCTTCAACCAAAGCAGGTTCATCATCTGTATCCTGGTGCTCCTCTGCTAATTGTGCTCTCTCGTCAGGACCTAATGTCCTTGTCCTCCACAATGCCATCACTGTTCTGTTAGCATAAATAACTTTAAAACTAAGAAAGTTTGGCCTTATTAAAACAATTATAAGACTATAGAAGAGGAATAGAAATCATCAATACCTGCTGGCAACATTGAACGACACAAATGAGTGAAAATAGAAATGCAGCCTGCCTTGTTCATCTTGAGATTTTGCACCATGTCTAGCATCAAGGCCGCGATCCTTATGCAAAATTATCACAAGCAAAGGGCTTCCTACTGTTCCAAGGGATGGGGGAAGCACGTGAATATCTTCGATGTCTTCCCACAGAAAGAAGAACTTTGTTTTATGTCCAAATAAGTTCGCATAAAAGCCAACAATTCTGGCAGAGAGGAAAAGTCGTCCCTGTAACAAGAAAATGGGGTTCTCAATGAAAGAGGTTGTTATTGACCATTGAGAAAAGTACAAYGGAAGAAACGCGGGAGATGGAGGAAGGAGTGAAGAAGGAAGAAGGGGATAAGTTTTATAAATGACTTCCATGCTGTTATCAATGATCCTGCAAGTATGGAGTCAGGAATATTTACTCCATGATGAGTTYAAAATTTTTCGTTTTTCCTCTAAATTGCTGAAGGAAATAATATTTCCGAAGTAAGCAACTATACCTGCAATGGCATCTTTCTTTTCAGGGAGCATGAGAAATCATTGATGAGAAACTCTTCAGGTGGCAGTCCAAAGGTTTTCTGAAAGTTTGAATTCCTATGAGGCGACCGAAGGTTTAACTGCCAACCGCAATTCATGGAGGTCATGGTTTTACAAGTCAAAAGGTCCAAAATAAAATCGAGAGAAGTTGGAAAAATTGTACCTTCTTTCCCACTTCCTTTTCCATCTTACTTAAATAATCTCTAATAGTTTCAACTCCATTGTTGTTGTCCAAAAAAATTCTTAAATGCAACTTTGATTGAGAAGACTGAGCAAGTTTTCCCTCAAGGGGAAGCCACATATCTGCCAATTCCGTAGATGTGTGCTTTAGGAAATTGATTTCAGCATGGCCAAGTGAGGAGGCTTGATCAAAGGGACCATCAAAATCAAATACTTCCACGTCTAGAACTGAAGGTGGTTCCTCTGAGGCATCAAACTCAAGTATCTCTGTATAAACACCATGTGAGCAAGATATGGAAACCAATAAAATAATTAAGTGAAAGGTGGGGTACAAATGACACATAACTAAAATCAATATATCAAACCATTCCATAGGGGATTAAGAGTTTGCAGCTTCACGGAACTTGTCTTTGTTTTGCCATTACAGGTAAAAACCACGTAAGGGTCTGGAATTGATGTTGAATCTAGAGAAGCTATGTTGATACCCTCAACCAAAGCAACAGTAAGAACCCATCCATCACCTTGTGCTTTGACTCCATGATCACTTCCTGTTTTATGATTTTCCAGACAAAACAGTCATGATAATATTTATAGGATCCAAAATCATCCAACATATTACAACTGTTAAGTTCTTACCTCTCTGAAGACTAGCTTCTACAAAATGGGATACCATTTTATAAACGTGCTCTAACTGGATGAATAGGACACCACAGGTGATAATTTCCCCAACACTGTCTGGCAAATCAAGATCACCCAATTCTAAACCTTGGAGCTTTCTTTCTCCACAAAATATGATATGCAGGAGGACATATAAAACCATAAAAATAGCAGAAACGACTGTCCAATTTAAGAAGTACTCGGTTGCCAATTTCCAAACTGACTGGTGCTGTGCCTGCAAAGTTGCCACCATATGATCCTTATCTAACATATTTTCAGAATTTATTACTTTGAGATGTTGAGCGAGAAACTCAGAAAACTGATCAAAGCTCTCCTTCAGTCCTTGCCGAGCTCCTCCTTCGATCATGCCTCTCATCATAGTGTTTTGGTGGAAGTTAATTGCCCAGGATACGACAAGGTTGGTAGTGTCTTCTTCAGAGGATAGCTTTTGCCCTGGTGTAATCTTGTAAATTAATTCTACCTTAAATGTCTTTCCATATGGAACTTCTGGAGTATTGACCTCAGCAAAGACRGCAAATTCCTTCCCATTAGCTTTCATATAAGTCTGGTCTTCGGTAGCTTTAACAGCCTTAACTAACTTTGTTGCTGCTTTTGTATAGGTAAGAACTCGCATTAAACATGACTTCTCTTCTGATTTCCATGTCCATGGACCCTCTTGATAATCTGTAGTTCCCTGAAATTCTGTCAAGTCTCTCACTAATTGTGAATTGGGAGCAAAGAGAAGCATGTTAAGATCTTTTGATGATATTGCGTATGTTTGATCGAGAAGAATGCCTCCTCGGAGATCCKCTGGCATTTCTTTTTCTTCRTCAACTRAATGCATCATTTTAATGAGTTCTTCAAAGCTAGAGCTACTTCCCTGATCCTCCATGGAATCTCCATTATCAGAAATAGTGGAAACCTCAGACGAATCCTCATTTGTTGATGATTCCTCATTTTTATTCAAGAGCCTCTCCAGACGACCAGCAATAGTTTTGACCAACTTTTTTCCTTCTAATGCCTTCTTGAATGTAGCTGTTGAGCGATAATTACCTTGAGAAGAAACATATTTATCATTACATTCACTGGCGACATCAACTCCGTCATTTGGATGTACAAACAAGAGATGATCAGTTGATTCCTGTCTTTTCCCATGCAGAGAAAGACTGAGAAGAATTTTGCCTGCACCCATGAGGTAAAGTGAATTGAAATAGCATATTTGCCCTGTAATGAATCCATCTAGTCACTCACATATTTAACTCGAATATGAGAGAACCCATATAGGTCTCTCCCTTTTAACAACCTTTCCAGACTGCTAAAATATTAACTARAGAGTACCAGGATCAAGCTTTGCTAGATTAGTTCAGTTTGTATACATAGATATAATTTGATTATACTGTTTAGCAGAAACGGTCAGTAAACGTTCTATTCTTGCAGAAATATGTGCAATTTGGGTAGAACTGTCGCCAATGTCCCAATATCCATCAAACCTTTTTAATCAAATGATTATTCACTTATTTCTCRAACTTACTCTGAAAGTCAATTTGAGAACAAAAGCAGTAAAGGATGGTCATTTTGGAGAAAAGTGTAATGCAGAGACAAGAAATTCTTCATCTTCCCTACTTTCAGGTATGGAACTCCATAGGTGATCATTAGCCTTAGAATACATTTTCATTCTACAAGCAAAATCTATCAACCTAAACTTCTCAAGCCCCAAAGTGCTAGGCAACTTTTGTAGATATAAGCTCATAAATCATTACCTTTCATTCAAGACATTATCAAATTCGTAATTGCAATAAGTAATGAAGATAAAATATTGAAGCATCACAAGGTAGTCAGAAAGCTATCCATAATCTTGCCTATGAATGCAAACTCTMTTTTTAAAAAAGATGCCCAGACTATTCTCTAAAATCCTGATCTGTTGGTCGTACATGACATCAATATTTCTGGGAAAAGAATTAGACATATTCTAGGGTAATTGGGAAGGTTATTAAAGATTAGAGCATAAAATATATAGCTCACCTATTCTTTAATTTCATTTTGACTTAAATATCATGAATACATTCAGAGGCTCCAAGTAAAGCTTGTAATATAGGGGCGTACCGGCGCTTCACACTCTATCCAAGGGGCTGGGGCACGTTACTCTAAGTGGTCGTAATCTAACCAATCGATTTGGACACATTATTGCCCATATGGGATGGCTCTCTTGGTTAGGCTGTGCCCCAACCCAAGTTCCTGAATATGCATTTTTTCTCCTGTAACCCAATAAGCTGGCTTTTCAAAAGCTACTTAAGAGTCATCCCCCTTTCTGTCCTGACTCCCACCTGGGCTGGTGAAGACCACAAAAGAAAACCAAGCTAAGTGGTTACTAATTAACAGCTGAGTCCTCTTTGAACCAAAGGATAGTGAGTAATTTAGCAATCAAATACATGTTTATCCTTATGACTCAGAAACATTCCCTGAGACACCTGCAATTCATTTTGATTGAAAGTTAGCAAACTTCTGCCAAAAACAGCGAAAGTGTTTACACCGTAGCCATACAAACGAGTCAGGAAAGATGACTCTCCGACAACTCTCACTACCTCAAGTCTCTATTGAAACTCTAAGATGATCTTCTCTTAAAATTCAATAGAATTCTGAGCAACAAATATTAACTACATTCCTTCAAAAAGCACATGTCTAAATGTTAACATCATCCAGATGATCAAAAAGTAMMAAAAAATTARAAGTTGCAGGACTAACGTTTCACTTAGCAGAGAAAAACAGAGAGAACCATACCAACATCTTTGTGCCCTGATCTCAAACTCTTGCCTTTTTCAAGATTGAACCAAGTAGGGGGCAATTTCTGGTTTTCCTCAGCAGTAAGAGACCATAATGGAATCCTAACCCGACCCACCAAATTGTTAGACACATTGAAGAACCCCGAGTCCTCATTGAACTGATACACAGACACAACAAGCTCATCCTCCAAATCACGCACTCTAAACACAAATTCTTCATTCCAAACAGGGTTTTTCGTGTTCATCACCACCCTAGTCTTAGACTTAGCTCTCCCGGCTTTCAACTTCACATACGAGTCCTTCACAGGCAATTCCCTCCCCTCCAACAAATACACATATAGCCTCATAGTTTTCTCGAAATCAACTCTACAAAGAAATACAAAGTTGCTCACCAATGGTGATTTTTGGATTGATAAAAAAGTGTAGAGGAGCTTGTTCTTGAAGTTGTTGGTAGTTGTAGGAGAAGGAGACAAGATTATCTATGAAGCCATGAAGAAACGTGGGGTTGAGTAGAAAGTGACACGAGGGAGATTGTGTACACTAATGGAAAGGGCTGAAGGCGGTTTCGGTTTGCATTATTTTATTTGGCCATTTCTTTGCCGGATTTGGATATGTTCTTACGGTTGCAGCTTATATCAGCAAAGTTGCAGTTATTAGCATGCATTTATTTAATTCAAGATTCAAGAACCGTTTTGTTTGAAAATTTGGGAAACCAGCGTAATCCTCAGGCGGGAATGACATCTTCCTTTTCCAATAGTACTGCCCAAGCCCGCCACGAAATTTGTTCTAATATACTATTTTACTCTACATTCATTATACATTAATCAGAAAGCATGTATATATAATTTTTAATCTATATTCTTCTTTTTTATTCTAAAAATAAAAAATATATATACATATATCATGTTCTAAATAATCGAAAAATATATTAGAAGAGACAGAAACGTGAATAGCGATAATAAGTTCTCAATTCAATTCATATTTTTATATAAAAATAATAAAAAGTCTATATGACTCAGCCAATGATGTTTGTGGGTCTTATTGTCATTTGCAAAATCGAACCATTTCCTTTCTAAGGAAAATTTATCTCAAAACTTTTTTAATAAAAAATATATAAAAAATTAAATATAAAATCTCGATTCAACTTAACAAGTAGACCCAAATTCCAGAACAGTCCAATGGTGGGAAGTCCAATACATTTTGATTTTTTAGTAAAATCCAATCTTCTGTTGCATCAAAGAATGTTAAGATATTACTATTTAATATGGGATAGTATTCTAAGAGGCCAGAAAGGAATCAAGAAACTTGGGAAGTAACCAAAATGAACCAATAATCTTCCTTTCTCTTTAGGCTTTTAAGGCAGGCATCAAAGAACATAGAGCCATTTCATATTCCTATCCAATTTATGGATTTCTTTGTAACATGTTCTGTTTCTTGGCTCCCATTTTTTATTTTTAAAGTATTTGTTTTCTATATCGTTCTGCAATATTTAAAAAAATAAGAATTATAAATATCAATCAAAACTTCTTCGTCCAATATACTATTTAAATAGAACTTAAACAAAATTAAACTCAAYCAACACATACTATCTTTAGAATATTCTATTCGAAGTCAAGTCTACCCAAATAGACATGCCTATTCCTTTGCGTGGCAAAATGTAGCAGATACATTATTGTCTCAAAACTATCTAATTTCAGATTCATAATTGAAGCGTTTTTAGATTTATACACGATCCTAATTCTCCTTATTTTGCTCTACTTTCCAACTTTAATCTCTCTTACACCTTGTGAGATGAGAGCAATGTTCTTGTTTCTTGGACCCAACGTATGAAAGGCGGGGGAGGGAAGAGAAGGAACAAATATCCACTCAAGATCTTATTAAAAATGTTTTATATCAATAATAATAACCTTACTATATTATACACCAAATTATTATAATTCCATTGGAGAGATATATAGAAGTTTAAAAATTTTAACTTTTCTCAAGAGACTGGATGATTAAGTAAAAGTAATGGGCAGACCTTCAATGAAGGGTAAATGAGGAGCAATATTCCCAAATCACATCAACTTGAGTGGTGCTAATGAAAATTCAAAATAATTAGAGGAGTCTAAGTAATTAAATCAAAATTTTGGGTAAGTAKGTGTAGTTTGCAAATTTTACCAGTGATTTCAGTTTCATTCAAAATCGCAGAGGGAGAGAGGGAGGGTGTTGGGACTGTGATTGCTAGAGAGAGAGAGAGAGAGAATGTTGCAGTATCCGGCGTTCATGACTCAGTWCCCATGGTCGACTAGGCTGACTCCGACGTCCTATTTGCTTCCATCTCAGTGGCCTCAGCCTCAAAGCGACGAGCTCCTCCTCTCCATGGAGGAGTCCGATTTCGAGGAAAAGGTTAACTTTTTTGTCCACTATATGTGTGTGTGTGAGATCATGTCAATTTCTTACACTCTGTGTTTACCGTCGAAATTACAATTTTAGAACAAATTTTTTTTGGTAATTAGGTTGTGATATTATGAGATAGGGAGAGCAGGCCTCTACTTTTAGGAGTACATCGGATATTAAGGAGTATTCTACAAATTGAGGGCGGAGTGATGGAGCGGTTAATGACTATAAGGTGAAATTGTGACAGTAGAATAGCTTATAATTAATGTTGGGTTGTGGTTTTRCTTGTAATTTGTAATCAGCTCTGTGAATTTTGTAATCATTAGGTTTTGCAATTTGAGATCTGCAAAACAACCGTCTCTTTAAATCTTTATAGCAACTACGGAGTGTTAGATGAGTATGAGTATCACGCATATTAGCTTAAGTAGCGCATAAGGACATATATCTAGGGATGACGTCTTGGCTGTTCAAGAGCTTAGATGCTATGTGGATTTCGGGTGGCTTTGGCATACTTTTTCTTTGTGTATTGTTCAGTAATTTGTCAGAATTCCAACACCCCACCTTCCTATTATGTATGATTGGCGTTAGTGGAACAGGGATTTCTTCATTGGCAGAGATAGTTGAAGCTTCTGTTTGCATATAAACYATCCCTGCTTTTCATTTATAGTTGGAAAAATTAGTAGGAGCATGGCTGGAAAATCTAGTTTGCCATCGTTTTATAGAAGTAAAAATTATRATTWTTGACGTTACAATGRCGCATATTTTTGCAACAAAGTTGCATGGMAATATAAAAGCAATATTTTTTGAAGAAACGTGTTATTTACTTAAAAGGAGCATGTTTCACTTCTTGATTTGCACTGTAAGCACGGCTATGGATGGCCTTCACTTTGGTTCAATATGTATCTTTCAATATCTTGGTCCTCAATGATGTAAAGAACTTTGATGGTAAGGAAATCGAAAATAGCTCTCATAATTCAGAAATTATTGGAGACTTAAGAATACAATCTCTTTTGCAGGTGTAATGTATATTCAGAAATGAGTAAATGATAAAGCAACGTGAAAATRACAAAATCATAGAATTAGGTTTTGGCTTCATCATAGACCTTATTCTTATAATGCATTTCAGGCCCCCAAGAAACATCATTGCCATGGAAAATCTTCAGAACTATAACTTACCTGCTGTATGGATATTTGAAAGGGACAACCAACTACACCACTTGCCATCTCGCACTTGATTATTTTGAACTTATTTAGATTCTAGCGCTTTCCTTGGAGCATGCATTTCTTGTTCAATAGTCTGCAACTCTGTCGACCTTTTTCTACATTGTCACTCTAGAGAAGATGGGAGTCACTCTGGTTGCCAGCTAATTTCGTAGATTCTCTTGTACAGCTGGCAATCTAMTTTGGCCATGTCAAAGGTTCTGATCACCTTTAGTGGCCAAAATTTCTACACGAGATATATATCCATATGCAATCACCCAAAAGTTGTAAAGCTAGAATTGTGATCTTGACTATTCATGTAAAAGAGAAAGCTTGATAATACATTTCAAAATCTCATCAGCTYAACTAAATAGGATACCTATTTTTAATAGGTAGAGTGGGTTAATCACTGCATATCCAATTCAGGGTAAAGGTACATCTTCAGAAAAATTTAGAAGGGGAAGGACTTGGGHGAGATAATTGCAGAATGGAGTTACTTTCTTCTTGATGAGACATTGTAATAATATACAGACCCTTAATAGTTAGGAAATGCTTTATTGAGTTCAATTCAGCTGAAATTTTTGTAAAGTTGGAATGTTCTGTCTAAATAATGAATGTGGATGAATTTTGGAAAATTAGAAGCTTCAGGTTGAAAATTCAAGGCTCATTAAATGGAAGTTGAAAAAGATGGCCAGAGAGGAACCCAGATATATGGAAGAAACTGGGAAAATAATGGGATAAATTCACRATTGGAAATGTTCTGATTATCTCTTARCATCTGCATTTATTTTATGAACTTTAAGTCTCAAACGGTATGCATAACTACAAATATTGGATTTTGACAATCTCAGAATCTGACAATAGTAGAATTGTCACTTGTTAATTCATGGAAGGCTGTTAGTTGACATTAATTCATGGAAGACTGGAGTCTACACAAGGTATTAACCTTTCATGACTTATAGTGGGAAATTATAATTAGTCCTGTTGGTGGCTACATCTCAGTCTCCCAATATGCAGCTCAAAGTAGTAATCACTTCATCTCACAATTTTGCTGGAAACGTTGTTTAGTTCACTTTGGAGTTAGCTTTGTCAAATCTGAGTTTCGAACCTGTACTCCTCAGACTTTGTGGATACAGGCTATTCATTTGCTTGATATTTGAGAAAGCTATTTACAACTTTACAGTGTTGATGCTTTATTCTACAACTTGATATTTAGAAGCTTATTGAGAGAAATTAACTATAAATTGCCTCGTTTAGCTGGGTAATATGGATGGATTGAATATTGTACTTATCTTACATCCACAATCAGCGAGCATCAGCTAACTCTKACGTTTTCATAATCATGTGTTGGTCCATTGAATGAATCTAAGTAGTAAATAAATGGATTAAAAAGGTACTAATTGGTTTTGTAGAAAACATGGAAAAGTAAATACTATTYGGGCTATGCTGTTGACGACTTAATTAATGTATGTTGTGATAGGTTCCAGTTTGGTTCATATACCTGGTTATAGTGGAGCTCTTACAATAACATTAATGTAATTCACCCTTACTAAGTCTGCAACATGCACTGCCATTTGATTAAAAGATGAACTAAATTTCCAACTTGACAAATTATATTCCTAAGCATGCAAACTCTTTCTCGATAGATAAACATTATCTTAACTAAATTAATTGAAGGTACCCAGTTGACAAGGTGTATGCCTGCCATGTAGAATTCAAACTTTGAAGTATCAAATAGATGCTGTATATAGTGAAATCTTGAGTAAGTAGAGCTTCTTTCTTTTTCCYTTTTTTGTTTGTGGTTATTAAAGAGTTTCCATTTTGAAAGAACATGCCATGTTGATGAACATCTGAGTTTTAGGAGAAGGAAAATTCAACTTTGTTCCCAGMGGTTTAGTACTACTCCGATTATGTCATCTTCATTTTATTTGTCCAGAAGAGACAAATTGATTTAAAATGCTCTAGATGGGGTTGCTAAATTCTTTTACTTGGGCAAAAACAAAAAAGGCATCCATTTCGCATTCATGTCCATGAGTATTTTTTGTTTTCATGAACTTGATATTGACCCAAAAAGTAGATTCAATTCTATAAATCTAATTTTTTTTTTTTAAAAGTTTTTTCTCCAATATTTGTCATATATGTGAGTTTTAACTAGTAATGTTAGTTGTTCCTTATACTACGTTGAAGCTTAACAACATTGCAGTTTCTTCAACTAGTGATGTTCGACTGGTCTTAGTTGTTCCTTATACTACATTCAACAATAATCACATTGCAGTTTCTTCATTACCCCACCTCGCCCCCACAAAAGAAAAAAGAGAAAAAGCGTTGCAGTTTCTTCRAAGTATTCATTTGAAACTGTTTTCTGTGCAATYGCCTGAACCATTCTGAGCATGTTTCTTCAATTATCCTTAATATTTGTTCGCTATCTGTGTTCCTCCAGTGTTATATTTTGGCTGGGATTAATGGGCTGCTATTAATTTTTGCAGTTAAATGAGATCAGAAAGATGRATAGTAATTTAGTTGTGATCGGCAAGACAACAGTTGATAATGACARAGAAGACTTTGATAATGATGCTGATGATGATGATGCTGACAATGCAGAAGAGTCTGAAGGAGATGAATTTGAACAGGAGACTGTTTAAACCATTTAGCTTCAGGATGGTTCTCCTAACCCTTCTTATGTGCTATATGTGAATCGAATTTGCTGTAAGATAATTCTGCATGAAAAACTCAACTTTCAAAGTGTAGCCATACTGACAATATGGTCAGCCTTCTGAACTGGTAGCGTATTGTAGTCCCAAATTGGGTACGTTGAGTTCATTCTCCCATAACAGCATATATGCTTGGCATCATTCCTGTTTCGTATTCCCTTTCTCCTTCGATGTTCTTCTTCCAGATGCATACCTTTGAATTCTCAGATGATGGGTTATGTATTCTTGTCTTTTGAGACTGCAGATTCTCAAGAATATGGAATTTTGTTTTGACGATTTGTTCGAGCTCTTCTAGTACCTCTGTTGATTATTCCTACTCCATCAAGATTTTATGCTAGGGGTGATGGAGTAACTATTTCATGCTTCCCTTGAGATGCTCTCATGCCTGTCTATATTTTGCGAACAATTCATGGAAGCTCCAAATTTCTATATATATATATATTTTTTTTGTTGCTATGTATGCATAACTAATTTAGATAATAAATAAATAAACCCTAAACCCATAAATGAGCTTAACTTTTGAGCTTTTTAACTCGTATATCTCAGTCCCTAAATGCAAGTTGAACTTGAGTTCTAAATCTTACAATTTGAGTTCGAGCCCTTGAGTAAGTTAAGTTTGATCAGTTCAAATATCGACTTGATTAAAGAAGTTTAACTTGAATTTGGATTCAAACAAAATTCGAGTAAGCTCAATTKGATAACGACTTGACTAGACGAATTTACACTCTAATGTCTAGCACATGGATTTAACTTCAACGTGTCTAATGTTTTGTGATTGCCTTATTTCTTTTATTGTCTTTTTGTAGTTTCCTTTCCATTGTTTCCTTGACTGTTCGAGCAAAACYAACATTCTTGAAAATCTAACGACATTGGAAACTTTTACACGTTYCTCTTTCATTTACTATTACATTGAAAGAAACCTTCAATTTTATGCGTCTGAGAATGTAGTAAACAAGTTATTAKGTATATGATATTCTTAATTTGGGAGTTATTAATTAATAACCCTACTGTTGTACAGGGACGGCAAACGTCCCCAAAATCTACTCATGGCAGCTCAAGCTGCTGACTTATTCAAATGAATGATAAGCCTTTAGTTATCAAAAAAAAAAAAAAAAAAAGTATTTTATGTGCACGTAAAATAATTGTTATTGACATAATAATCATGTGAACATTAAAAGCGCATATTAAATTAACTTCGAAACATATTTTCATATTTAAACATGTATACAGATGATCATAACATTCAATCTCTTGATAAAGATTTCTATTTTATATCTCATTGTTTCATAGAATATGGAGAATTTCACCCAGGATGTATTGAACTCTTCTTGAAAAATTCTGAATGATACTCTGATCATTCTTTAAAGTAGGTCACAATAATTTTTTTTGCTGTTATTTAATTTTATTTATGCACACACATATTAAGTAATCTTTTAACGTGTGTATCTTAAAGTATACCTAATTCTTCCCCAAAAAAAAATAAAAAAGTTAGAAGTATACAAAAACTAAATTGCCGTTACGTTTTCCGAGGACATCAATACATTTTCATCTGTATAATATCTAAAATTTAATGAGTTTATATGTGATTAATCAGCCACATGAATAATGGAAGTATTTGCTTATTCTCYTATTCTCATAAATCTTATCCTTATTGAGGTATAAATAAAGCGTATGAAGAAATGATATAGTATTTATAATACACTTTCACATTAGCACATAAAAGTGTTTTTTGGCCACATTTTGTGACTATTATCGTTCATTTATAGAATGCTCGATTTCATCAAAATCCTATCCATTGAAACTATATCATATACAAGCAAGTATTATTGGAGTTAATATTTTTTTCTTTTTCCTTTTTTAATACTTTAAAGGTTAAACGTTAATCTTTTTAAGAAAATATAACAATCAAGTTAAGTTACACGCACTTATCAAAAAGAAGAGAAGAAAAAAAAAAAACCTAAATTCATGCATTAGGGCCCAAGATAATTAAAGTTCATGACTATCATCATTTCCCGTACATGCGTATGTTTTAACATTTGTTTCAKTTTGATTTGTTTTCCCACTGTGATAATGTACGTAAATTTTGTGTATACTAATTGAGACATATTTAGATTAATTATATGATACAATCAGACAAAAGACTATTAGAAGCTATTCTCATACATGGATTGTTTAATATATTTCGTTGCATTTATATAGTTCACACATATATGTACATTAAAACAAGATATTATGGTTGTGAAAGTCTGCAAATTGTGTTTCTTTGTCTCCTTCTATGGGCATGTAAGTAGTTGATTATAACAAATTGTTTTCAGATTTTTTATTTCAAAAACTTTTTCATGGTGTTTTAGAGAAATAACCTTAAAAGTTTTTTTAAATTAACAATTGAGATTCGACGTTAATCRCGCATATARTCGTATTTTTYGCTTTATAACTCTTTTACAATTTACCTACTTTGTATAAATCTAACTCCAACTTGCTATGTCAATGGCTTTCTTTATGACTAACAAACCTTATTACTACTATCAAACTTCACTTGGAAAGATCTAAAACTTTTATGTATAGAAACTGCAGTCATTCCCTCAGCCTCAGACATGTGGTACAGTTTAATTAGTTTCAATATATTTGTTTAAACACATGTTGTAATCAAGCAAAGAAAAAATAGTTTCTTTTTTTCTTTTATTTGACTTTACCATATTKAGATCATCACAACTTGTGGATTTTGTTGGGAGTAGATCTTTCTTTTTGTCCTTCGTGCGAAATTAGAATGAGAATTTTAAGGAAAAATGATTTTCCTAGGTTCATTGAGGGAACTTATCAGCCTCGTAAATGGTAAAATAGTCTAACTTCCCGGATAGATTTAAAATATTGTAACGAAGAAATAACTTCCCTAATCTTCTTTAAACATTCTTATAGGTGATATTTTCTCACTATAAGGACTCAATTTTCTGTTACCGTCCCAGTGCTTCCTATTGTCTAGGATTATCAGGCTGACCATTTTTAATTTTTCATAATTTCAACGCTCATGATTTAAAGATAATTTTAAAAATTATATTTTTACAATTTTCAATCTTTAAAAGCATAATTCATGATCATGTTCAAGTCATAAGCACTAAAATCATGATAAAGCTAGGAGGCAGGGGACTGCATTACACCTGGGGCCCCAACATTTTTTTAAAATCTCCCTCGTCAATACTTGAGTCATTAGTTTCATCCCTTTGCTTAATTAAAAGGAAAAAAAAATCTTAAAGCAACTAAAGCCAGCAAAATGATAAAAAGCCCCCTGTTGTCCCTACAGCGACCTTCTCCGGGATCCAATGAATTTAATAATGAATGACAGGGCTAGAGTTTGGTCCAAAATTCCTCTACGCAAACATAAAAATCTCTAAACTAATCACTTCAACGTAAAGGTTCATGGAACGACTCAACGAATTGACCCACACTCCATAAATCTCGTACCAGAATTAATAATGAAAGTTGCTTATCAACTTTAGCCAGCTATTCCAAAGTAACTGGTATTCTTATTAAGTTCACCGGTCCAAACACAACACCCACGCCAGCAATATTCCCAGTATATCTCCATTTCAAGGTCACATCTTCTGGAAATATTCAAAGGCCAAGCATTTCCCTTTATTTCAAACAGGGCTTTAGCTGCCCACGAGCATCTACTTGCCCACCATACAACCTTGGCATCTCTTTATTTGCGATTATTTAAAGAGTGGAGATTACTTTAATTCATTTGGGCTAATTAATCAGATTTGCTAGGTTCCTCAGGGTATCCTTTCTAATTATTATGTCCGGTATATTCCCCATATATGCCACCAGATATGGAATAATTGAATTTAAGTCCTCCACTCCTTCCAACTTTCTTGACCTGCCCAAACAAATCAGAAACAAAAATCAAATAAAGAACCATAATATTAAATAAAATAAAAGAATAACAAATGGAATAGAAACGTTCCTCGTCAGGTGTGCCAACGGAAACCTTGCCTTACCTTCTACGTGTAATGCACAAGTAACTCCATGGAACGAAAACGGCCACACACGCGACGCGACAAAGGACGTAAACCGAAAAGAAAAATAACGGCGTTTGACGTAACCCTAGCGGCCCTTTTGGATGCCTCTCATCCATTAATCTCACGCGCTCATCGATAAACGTCATCGGGGAAAATCATAAAAATAACCGGAAATCATATATACACAAATAAAGAAGTCTCTTCAATCTCAAATTCTATGTCATATGCATGAAGTCTCTTCAAATTCAACTTCTAATCGTATGGATTTCTAATTTTTTGATTTTATGCATGTAGCTTAATCTCTGTAATATATCTCCAAGGGTTTCTTCTTTTTTCTTTTTTTTTTTTTTGGKGCTTCGGGTGCGGGTTTAATGGAGGTAATTTGGATAAGGAGCGGCGTAGTACAGCTGCCTAGGGCTTTCATGGCGACAGCAAAACGTCCTCACAGCCTCATTCCSTGCACCAGCAGCGTAACATTTTGTCGGAGGTGAGCAACACCGATACGACGCCATGTACGGCTGAGACGGAGAACGCTTTATGGCGGAAAATCTGCTTGGCTGAAACTTCGGTGCAGCGGAATCAAACATCGGAGAAGACGGCGGAGARACCTTTTTGAGCGAAGAAATTGGAAACAACACGGCTCTGATCTTCATCTCCTGCTTCATAAACGCCGAGATACGATCATACTCTCCGATTATATTCCTGAGCTCCTCATCGGATTTGATTGAAACTAATACGTCTAAATCTTCATCAGGTAGCTTACACTTCAAGCTCATTGATGAACCACACAATTCCCCAAATTTCACCATTAACTCTGAAAAGAACCGAAAAATAGAGAGAATTAAGTCAAGTTCTACAACCCAAAGTATTAAAAAATTWAAGAATAATATAATAAACTAGGCAACGAAAAATAAACAAGACGCCGAATTGATTGAACTGAACATACCTGAAATTGAGATGGAGCGATCGACGGAAAGGACACGAGTGTAGCCGCCGACGTAACGGAGTCTGCCGTCGGAACGTCGTGGCATGATTTGGCCGTTGTAACTGTAGAGGAACTTTACAGTCTCCCTACAGTTGATGCGGTTACAGTTGGAAATCAAGGTCTCAGTCATTATTTGTTGCTTTGAAGATGGAGACTCGAATTGTGAGTGAGAAAAGAGAGAGAAAAGCAAAAGAGTTTTTTTAGTGAGAGAAGATGCTGCTTGAGAAATTAGAGGCACCTTCAGGAAACATAGGGTGTGTCTGAGAGGCGTATTTATAGGCTTAGAGGATGAAGTCGTAACTTCCCCTTTTCCCTAATACACCGCGGAAAAAGAGTGTTAAATTTAAAGTGTGGGCCAGGCACTCCTTTCTGGGCCTCACTTTTGCCCAGCACATATACTCTTTCAAATTTTCACTTTTCCCTTTCTTTTTGAGGTAAAACTTCTTATTAATTTATCATTTTTTAATTTTTATTACGGGAAGGTTATATTATTTGTTCAAAAATATAAAATATTGACCTTTGCTGGTTTAGCAGGTTAAAACCGACTAAGTAATTTGTATTATGTTAAAGTACGAAATTATCRCAATTTTAAAAAATAAACAAAAATACTTATGTCTTAAACAATGAAATATTATAATTTAATTGATAAGCATTTCACTTATTTATAATTTTTATAATACACGTATCTTTTTAAATAATAAATACTCTTTTATCAATATCAAATAATATATATACGTAATAATATAATATATGCACATAGATGTATTGGTAATTTTTAAAAACATCTAAATAGCATATATATCATGATCAAGAGAGTTAAACTGAAAACTGAAATATTAATTAGAATTAGGAAAATTATTAATGAAAAGGGAACCGCCATTAATTATTTCCTTGCTATTCGGATATTCCTTTTCTTGGCGTAGGTTTGAGAAGTTCAATTCGAAAAAACCGAAAAAGGTCAACTGATGGGCCCGGCTGATTGGTCCACTGAGAGTGAGATTAGTGGCCGCGAGGAGGTGGAGGGGCTACAAGTGGCGCTCTGCTATGCCAGAACAGTGGCACTTGCTTCACTAATTGGGATATGCTGCCTGCCAAAGGATTCAGGCTATTATTACCATCTACCTATGCAATATTTTATGTGCTCACATATTATAAATTTAAAGTTCATAGGTATGTCAACAGATGGAACATTAGAATAATCATGTTTCAAACAAGAGTCATTAAATTTATTTGAATTTAACATGAATTAACACGAATAAAAGATAAAATGAAATTTTRCGAGCATAATTTAAATTGAATATGATTAATCTCATTCATATATAGATATTGTTTTTATATTAAAAATATTTAAGCAAAAATACCTCGTGAGTTACAGGGATGAATTAGKATAAAAACTAAATGAATAATATGAAAAATATAAAATTCTTACACTAATTTCCGTGGCGGATTGAGCTCCCGCATAGTGGCCCATAGCGTGGCTAATTTATCTCTATGCCTCGCCGCTAACAAATGCCTACCCGTTTCCTTTGGTTCCTTGCTATCCCTGGGATCCACTTATACTGGCATTTCCCTTTCTTTTTTTTTTTTTTTTTCTCTTGAACTAAATATTGGCCTCTTAGATTTTTTAACGCTATTTTTTGCTTAGTTTATGTAACTTAATTTAAACCGGTTTTCTTTTAGTCTTCACACTTATTGCTACTCTCATTAGATTAATTTGAATTAAAATCATATTATATCAATAGAGTTTGACTTTCATTCGAAAAAAAAGTTTTTGCCCCTAACTCTTTTAATAATATAGCGTTACGAGTAAGATCAAATACAAGAACTTGTGTTTATTTAGCAATTCGCTTATTAACAACTTCAAATTATAGACTTATTTATTTTGTGGGATTGAACATTTTTTTATTCAAATCAAATTTTTGATTAGTTTATGTAACGTAATTTAAATTGACTCTATTTGTTTTTTCCTTAAAACTTGTCCCTATGCTGGTAAAATTAATCTTTAATTTGACACATATAATCTAGCTCCTTATAAGAAGAAGATTTTACCCATAGCTCTTTTAATAGGATGTTACAGGTTGGGTCGAATACATAAATTTACTTTAATTTAATAATTCACTTATTAACAACTTAAAATTATAAATTTATTTATTTGGAAGGATCAAACTCTTTTCCAAATCAGTGCATCATTGTCATCTATTGACTCGAAGATCTGATCATGCCTTTGAAGTGAAAAATAATAAGCACCAGTCATGTATTCAGCAACTGGGTCAAAGCACTAAAAATCTAAACATACTTTTATGAAGATTTGACCCTCCTTTTTCTTTTAAATATATTAGGGGAATATTAAATCTAAAATTTATAAATTTTATCTAAACATGTTTTAAACTCTAGCATAGAAATATAATATGAATTTATAAAAGAGGAAATTATGGTCTAATGCTTGAGTATAGCAAGTGGTCAACTTGGGGCTGCATGTTGTATTCGAATATAAATAAAAATGGAGTCTTTTATAAATTGGTCCAGTCAAATTCAATGAAGAATTTTTGTTTTTGACCAATAAGCTAGTGGACCATGATCGTTCTCGGGCTTTTCCTTTTCTCCTTGATTAACAAATGGGCCAAGAAAGAAAAAGAAAAAAAGAAGGAATTTTTTCAGTCGTGATTATAAAAGCTTTTCATTCTTTAATGAAAATTATAATTAATATCCTAAATCGACTGTTACTTCTTTTTTAAGAATGTCTGAAAAATTAATTTGAGATTAAACTCACTGAGGCCTATGATTTCCTCATATTTCGTAATTATTTATGTTTATTCTATTATGATAAAGCAAAGATAGGAAAATATGCTTACTAGGAGATTCCAAATGGCCCTAACCACGTTGGACCGAGTCGGGGCAGGCTGTGATTAACCTATCTTGACTTAATTGTGAATTTAAAAACTATAATCGATTATTATTGTCTATTCTATAAATCAATCATAATTTGACAATCTTATCGTACTCTGGAGGAGAAGAGAGGGCGTGTCCCTAAAGTAGCATAAGGTTGCAACATTTTCCCTCTCATATGTGACTTTTGTCTTATCAATTTACTACATTATTCTTTAATTGGATTTCCTGATACATTTATTTTGTGAAGCGAGTCTAACTTTTATTTGAAGGAATGTTTGATTTAGAACTCTTTCAACGTATTAAGATAAGTATRAATAAAACATGAACACTGTTGTGACTTCACAATCCGCTCAGCACCTGTCTCAAATGACTGAATTGTCAATTTTAATGCATTATTACATCAAAAGAAATAATTAATCATTTTAAGATAGAATGAGTAGATGAATTTTTTTTCAGTCGGTGTCACTTGATTCTTCTTTTGTTAATGACCCAAATCCGTTTTCATTACCTTAATTTTTTTCCCCCATTTTAAGGATGCATTTGGGTGATGTCTTAAATACCTATAATATTTTAAACAACTTTGTTATCTAGTTCTAGTTTACCTTGCATGCGAGAGAAGACACTTAGATTCGAAAGTCAAACCACAAGGATTCGTGTAGAACTTGATTTATTAGGTTACAGTTTGATTAATTAGAGATTTTTAATTACATTTTTTTAATACATATTTTTTTATTATATTAGTCATAATATGTTCGTTTAGYATCTCGTTTACTCTAGTTCTTGATTAAGAAATTATTAGTTTTTATATAATTTTAAATAATAAATAATTTTATTTTATTTAATATCTTTTTTACTCTCTGTTGATTAAATAAGTTATGAGATAATAGTAAATAGGATAAAATAARATAAAGGTATTTATTTTGTTCTTGAATTCTTAAAAGGGCAATTAATTTAAAATAAAAGAAGATATTCATTTCAAAACAGAGGAAATATTTTTTCTAAATACATATGGTATAATTATTTGTATAGTAGAGAGTTCACGAGAGAATGTGAAACCATTAAGGAAGGAAAGGAAAATGAGAAAAGGAATTGGACAAACTTTGATCCAGTCTCATATCTTTATAATATTTCTTTTTTTCATTTATTCGAAGTCAACTGAGTAATTTCCCATTGCTACTAAGGAATATATCATAACACAAGATTCAAAATTGTGGTAACTTTATGGTAAAAAGAATTTACTTCTTGAAAATATTCATAAAATATTTAAACCAATAGTATWTACAAAAGGATCATTTTGGTAATTAATTCATTTTAACTACTAGTAATCTCYGATAGTGCTATGAACTAAGTAGTATCAACTTCTTAATACAAAAAGCAGTGGGAAACAAGAAAGGAACATTGCCTGAAAGTTTCCCTCMGTCGGTAAGCGTCGTAATCTTCAAGTAAAGGTATGCGATCCCAAACAGAAGATTCCAATTTCCAGAATCTTTTAAGGTTAATGCTTGTCTATATTCCTTGCTCTTTCCACTTCCTYGATTATGGATAAAACGTGTGACTTGAGTTTTGATAATTAATTTATTTTGGAAAAATATAGTTTCACTTCTTTCTTCCGTAAGCTTTTGCCGACATCATATTATTAGTTGGATTATATATGTCGGATTATTCTCTATTCTTTTAAAGTTAAAAAGTAATTGATTAAGTAAAAAATTAAAATCGATTGTTTTTAAATTTAGAAGAATCATTTATAATTCTTAAGATTAGAAGAATAATTTCTCAACGTGGCTAGAGATCTTTTAGAATAATTTACTATTGTTTATTTTGTAATATGCCTTTTAATATTAATTGGAAGATGGCGTGTAGCATATAAATATAAGAGAAAATTGTACTAGAAGATCCTAAACTCTCAATATAGGTCATTTCATGCATATTAAAAAAAAATTAATATTACCCTTATCATTTTATCCCAATTAGTCTTGAAATTACTTTCAAGAAATAGCATTTGAATCGAACTCATGACAACTTTCTTTTGATTACATTTAACCATGAATTGTATTTTTTTTAAAGAGAAGAGAGAAAGAAGAACATTTAATGCGATATAATATTATCTTGAATTCAGACGAAAATAAAAAACAAGTTCATTTTAATTATTTTAAGTATATAAAAAAATATACTACCTTATATTAAGAATATAGAATGTGGGCATAAGTTAAAAATATTATAAAATGAAAGTAAGAATAATTAAGTAAAGCGATTAATACATAAACCAAAGTTTTCAATATGCTACTGTAATGTAGTGATGAAATAAATAAATAAAAAAATAGGAAAAGATAATTTATGGGGAATAATTGTTCCAATCTGGGAGACSTGCATGTGATTAATATACTTAATGTAATAATTTAAGAAGACAAGATTCATCTAAAGATTTGATTTGCATTGACAAATGGCTGGTCGAGAAGGGAAAGCTTTAATGACCGACTTGTGGAGGAACGTGAGGATGCTAATAAGATAAAACTATGTTTGGCTCACGCGGTCTGGGAATCTTTCTAGTCCAGTCTCTTCAACAATTCCGCCTAATTTTACTATTTATATTAGTCGACATATCCTTGATAGATTTAACCAACTAAAAAGCATATAACAATCATAATGTCATTTAGGATTTGTTTTTTTTCAAATAGTAAAGAATTTGATATTCCTTTAAAATTCAAATGCAGAGTCAAAATTTTTAAATTTTAGGTGATTCAAATAAAAAGAGAGGATGATGCGGTAAAAAAAAGGCTTGAGTCCTCTAGTACATCCAGGGGTGGATGCGGACCTCAAAAAATAGATGGGGCAGAATCAAGATTGACAAAAAGAAATTCATAAACCTTAACAATATTAATATAAGATATATCAAGAACTTTAAATCTTAACAACCCATGTTACAGATATAGGCAAGATGTTAAATTCAACCTTAACCAAGTCATGTTGAGGATACTAAATTTTTCAATCCTTCAAAATCTCTTGATCCTTATCCTAACAATATAAGATATATTAAGAACTTCRAACTTTGACAATATTAATATAAGATATATCAAGAAACAATCCATATTACATATATAGGAAAGTTATTAATTAAACCTTAACCAACTCATGTTCAGGATACTAAACTACTCAAGATACATGTATATCTTGAATACAATTTAAATCAATTGACTGAAAGTTGTAAGAAGTGAGTATCCAAAAGACAATATTAACTTGTGTGCACGAGATGTTCTTAGAATCTTCCCTTTTTGACTTGTACATGTACTAAACTATGACAATCACATCAGTAAAACATAAGCATACACTAACGAACATGAATCCAGCACGCAACTCAAACAATCTCCAAATATCCTACATCATTAATATTCCAGAATGATAAAAGACGGTAATATGCAGAGCTAAAAGGCAACAAAAAATAATAAGCCAAACATTAGACTAACAAAAGCTAGCAGCATTCCAACCAACAAACTATACCATATGCACCAAAAATAACGGCCACCAGAATAGACAAACCAAAAGTAACTAAACCATATGCAAGAAAAAACATGCGCATCTCCTTGCCTCCCCCCATCTAATGGATCTTTCATTTCTAGGAATATGCACAAAAGCCTTACAACCAAAGACTCTCAAATGATCACAGCTGACATCTTTTCCTTTCCAGACCTTCTTGGCTACATCACCATCTAATGGAGTTGAAGGAGAAAGATTTATTAAGTCAACTGTTGTTCTTATTACCTCCCCCAAAAGGACTTAGGCAGCTTCTCATGTGAGAGCATATATCTAATTTTTTCATTAATGGTGCAATTCATTCTCTCTGCCACACTATTGTGTTGCAGTGTTTTTGGCACTGTCCTCTCAAACTTAATCCCTTGACTTCTAGAGTACTCTGCGAAAGGTCTTTCATATCTCTAACATCGTTTGCACGAAGATATTTTAACTTCCTCCCTCTTTCCTTCTCAACTGCAACATGAAAATGCTTGAAAAAAATCTASAATTTGATATTTAGTTTTCACACAATACGTCCACACTTTTCTAGAATGATCATCAATAAAACTAACTTACTAATGGTCATTACTAAGACTTGAAGAGTTCATAGAACAGAGATTACATGAACCAAATCTAAAATACGAAATCTTCTAGAGGGATAGAAATTTTTAAAAGCAATTGTATATTGTTCACCTACCAAACAATGAGTGCATGACTTCAAATCTTCGGACTTGATGCATTAATGGAAAGAATTCTCAAATCATTCTGACTCAAGTGACCCAGCCTCATGTGCCACAAATGTGTAGAAACTTGTTCAACTGCATTTAGTACTCCCCCACAAGATTTGGCCTTTGTTACGTAAGCAAACTGCTCTTGTTTCCTTTAGCCACTGCCAAGGACCCTTTAGTCAGTTTTCATTTTCCTTCACTGAGATGGTTGTGATAGCTTTCATTATCAAACATTTCGGTGGAAATTATATTAAGACGGATCTCACAAACATGTCTCACATTTTTCAAAAGCAATTTACAAGTGGTGTTGGTGTATTTTACAAACGAGAATTTTGTATAAATAATATTCAAACAAACATATCCTATACCATTTCTCTTCTTCATATACTCAAACTGACCACTAGGCTATAACCGGACATGAGGTAAGGTATGAGGCCTCGGAGTCTACAACCCACTATTTATGTTGTAATGTGAGTTCTACACTACCACCATCACAAACAACATGTACATCATTGTCGTAATTGCAGCTGCTACATTATTCTTATCTTTATTTTTCTTTTCATCCATTTTTTGCCTTTGTCTCTCTTGATTTTTATGCACTGATATTTTATGTGCACTTTCCTTTGTCTCTCTTGATTTTTATGCACTGATATTTTATGTGCACTTTCTTTCTGCAGTAATGATATACAATATCCATTCTTGAAATGGATATTCCTCGAGATTTGTCTCTATTGCCTTGGTTCCTTGAATCTCTGTTATATGAATTCCTTGGACCTCTGCTTTGGCTTCGTCCATGCTTTTCAGTAACCAGAATCTGACTATGTGTGTAAGCCCTCGGTCATTCCTTATATTTTTTTCACTCAACATTCTTTCTTGCACCATTTTCAACGTAGGCACACCATTTGTGAAGAATTCGCAAGAGAAACTACAAGTGTTCCCAACTATCAGGTAACGAATTGATCAAATATATGACATGAAATTCTTCATCTAATTTTATATTCTTCAATTCCAACTAATTCAAGATACCTTGAAAAACATTCAAGTATTTAGAAATAGATGTCTCATCGTGATATCTCACGCATATAAGTTTCTTGAAAAGAAACTTTATTTTGATAATTTTTCTTTTTATGCAATTCTTTTAATATAGTCTATACCTTGTGAACAGTTGTTTCATTTGTAACATGTTGGTATACAAAACTATCTACGCACTGTCTGATTTTTTTCAATTGTCTTTCTATTTAATTTCTTTTGGTCCATATCGGACTTGTTCTCCGCCTTTCCTGCATCCCCCCGTATAAAGCCTTCTCAAAGGTACACAACTTATCCACCATTCAAGATTTTCAAATTGAATAATTGGAGTTTGTAAATCTCACCCCGGTATTGTTGTTATTATTAGAGTCTTCCATTTTAATTATCACATAAACAATCCTAAATCAACTTGACTCTGATACCGATTGTTGGGAAAAATATATCTTCTAACACAATAGTAGTTAACAAAAAATACAATTCTTGTTCTAACAATAACCAATTTTTTCCTTCTTGTGATAATTAAATGAATATATATATAAAGCCAAAGCGGATACACAATAATAATGCCTAAAAAATTAGAAAGATAACAAAATTAGACCCCAAGATTTAACCGTGAAAAACCCTTTAAACTAAGGGAAAACCACAAGCTTTAATGCCACTAAAAAATTTTCAGTATCAAAATAATGGTACACCGGTTCTTTCATAGTTATAAACTAGAGAATATCACCAACAACTCACCAAAGATGGTGGCAAATAACATATACCCAAAATAGAAATAAATTTGACAGATAAGGGCTACACCAAATGAAATTAGAAAGAGAAACCAACGAGCAAACCAAGAGTCCAACATTTAATAAACGTATCCATGACAACTTCAAAGAGAATGAAGAAAGCTATCCTTCGATTGAAGAAGATGTACGAGCAAAATCCCAGATAGAAACCCTCTATTTCTACCCTTTTTTCATCTCAGTCTTTTTACTTTTTCCTTCTCTCTCACAGCTTACTTCTTACCAAAAGTAGCCGATTTAAAGCTCCACCTTTTTATCTTTTCTTCTCATTATTTATTTTCCGTTTTGTCTTCTTTTTACTACTTCTTTTCTGTTCTATTTCCTTTGCTTTTGGGTTGAGGGATAACATGCATAGGGAAGAAACATAGGTAAGTAGCGATTTACCCAACATGTATATACTTAACTCCTAAGATGGATGAAAAAATGTGTTGGAGTAGTTAAACATAAATACAAGTCGTACTCTGATTGGTATGTAAAGGGTGCGTAGCAAAAAATGTATTAGAAGATCTCTAATTGTAAAAGAAATATTCATATTTATTAGGCAAGAGATCTTGCAATACACTTTTCTTACTAAACACCATTGTGCATCAATCCCAATACAACATGCATATATCCTTAACTCCTCCGAGACATTTTTTCCTCATCTATCTTAGAAGTTGATATATAGAATGATAAGGAAACACAAGCAATGGATAAGGAAAGACAATCACATTAAGACTAACAATAGATTTTCTTGTTAAGTAAATATATGTAATCATAGTAGTTATTAAATTATTTTGCTTCCTATTTCTTAGGTTCCCATTCTTGTACTCTTGTAATATGTATAAATACCACTCATATCAATGTGAAAGACATGTTTGATTCTCCATTCTCTCATCACTCTTTTATGGTATCAGAGCATAAGGCTACTTCTAATTTTTTTCTCATTCCCTMATGCTCCATCTTTTACAATGGCCATAGAGAACTCTCAAATTATCATCCCTAATGCCCAAGAACCTAGAAAATAACTAACCATGAAGACTATCCCTAACTCCATGAAGCTCATAAACACCAGTTATCTTTCTTGGGAAACTCAACGAAAGCCATTCTTAGCAGCTATGACCTACACAACTTAGTTGATTGGTCATTCCCTACGCCTCTACCAACCATCACCACAAATAATGTCACCTCGGCTGACCTAGCATACCAGATATTACTTCATCAAGACAAATTATTATTTGGTGCACTTGTCGGTACTCTCTCCCCCTCTCTTGTGCCTCTTATCACCCAATTTAAAACCTCCTATTAAGCTTGTCACTCTTACCCAATACTATGCTTAACCATCACATGGTCATATCAAACAACTTAAAGGTTCTCTTAAGAACATCACCAAAGGCTTTGAATCCATTACCGACTATATGCAATCTATTAAAACCAGGGTTGATTAACTTACTGCTCCCGGTTAGCCCTTTGACTAAGAAGATCTGATAGAAAAACTCCTTGAAGGCTTTGATGAAAACTATCAATCCATTTTTGATGTTGTCAACAACCATGATTTTACCATCGCATTTGATGAACTCCATGAAAAACTCATCATCAAAGAATTGTCTTTTCGCAACAAATCAAGCCACTCATCGCTAATAGTATCTGCTCATATGTTTCTGCACCACACCATGGTTGACTGCCCATCTCACTCCTCGGTTCCCTGGGGCCTCACTCACCAACAGTCGAGATAATCGTTTGTCTGCGCRCTCATTCCTTGGTCACTGTAGAGTTGCAATACTTAAGGTCCCTGATATCCTATTTTTAGACAAAAATTCCCACATGTGCAACCGCGTCCTCACTCAGGAAATTCATTACCATCCAAACCATCAACTTCCTAGAAAACTTAAGCTAATGGTGCTATCACTTATTCCCCCAACACCACATGGCTACTTGAAAATGAATCCTTGCATCATGCATCATGCATCATGCTACCACAGATCCAGCAATTTTACTCTCTATCATTCTTATCAAGGCACGGATAAAATTATGATTAGTAATGGCTATGGTCTCTCTATATCCCATACTGGTTCCATTTCTCTTCCCACTCCTTCTCAAACTTGATCTAATCTTTTTAGAGGGTATGCGTCGACAAAAGAGGAGCATTGAGTTCATGGTCACTGTCTCATGATGCCACATCTCCCTCGGTGGATGCGTTAGGGATTTTTCATAATACTGAAAATCACGTTAGCTTTTTTCGCACCGAATATGCTTGGTTACTAATCACACCTCTCATTCACTTTATCTAATGTCTTATTTGTTCCCACCATGAAAAAATAATCTTATTTCTATTCTCAATTTTGCACATCTAACAATACTTTTATTGAATTTTACACTTTTTTCTTTCATGTGAAAGAGCTTTGCACGGAGAAATTCTTCTGAAGGGCCGGACTATGAATAGTGTGTATAAATGACCACTCTCTACTCCTTCACCACCTTTAATCATTTTTTCTAGTTTCAAACTACAATCCCGAAATGGCATTGTAGGCTCGGTTATCCTTCTTTGTGCATCTTTTGACACATTCAGTCTATGTCTAATTTAAATGTCTCTCGTCCTTCTAGTTTCAATTTTAATTGTAATTCATGTCAATGCAATAAAAGTCATAAGTTGAAATGTTTTCTACCTCTACTCTCCCTACCTCCTCTCCTTTTGAAGTTATATTTTCTGATCTTTGAAAATCAACCATCTCCTCAATTGATAATTTTAAGTACTACATCATTTTTATTTACACTTTACCAAGTATACTTGGCTATATCCCCTGAAATACAAATTTTACATGCATGAAGCCTTTATGCGCTTTAAAGCCCTTGTAGAAAAGTTCTTTAATCCTTCAATCAAAACTCTCTACTCTAACAATAGGAGCGAATATCAAGCTCGTACATTATTCCTATCAAGTGATGAGTTCTCTCATCTTACTTTTCCACCTCACACTCTCGAGTACAATAGGTACTCTGAATGTCAACATCGTTACATAGTCGAAATAAGCCTTTCCCTTACCCATGCATATCTCCCTCATACTAGCCTTTTGCCTACTCTACTATCGTCTACTTAAATAATCGCCTCCCTACACCAACCTTAAACACCTCTGATCATATCCCAAACTCTTTAGGCAATTCTCCAACTACTTCAAATTTCGTAACTCTGCTATCCTTGGCTTCGTCCATACATACACATCTCACAAACATGAGTCTCATTCCTCTTTTTGTCTTTGCAGGATACTCTTCCACTCAAAGTACTATCTATATCTTGATCCATCTACCACTTATCTATRCACTTCTTGTAATGTTCGCTTTATCGAGTATGTTTTCCCTTTTGCCACTTCTCATCCTTCTTTTCCTTGTTCAACTTCATCCACCATCTTTGAGTAGTGTCCTATCACATTACTAGTCATGGCCTTGCTATCGTTGCGTGACAAAATTTGATCTGACACTTTTTTTTCTCCTCTATCTTTGAAGTTAATATATAGACCGATAAGGAAACATAGTCAATTGATAACGAAAGATAATTATATTAAGACAATCAAGGATTTTCCTATTAAGTAAATATATATAATCATAGTAATTACTAAATTATTTTGTTTCATATTTCTTAGTTTCCCATTCTTGTATTCTTGTAATATGTAGTAATACCACTCATATCAATGAGAAAGATAAGTTTGATTCTCCAATTTCTCTTCAATCATTTTTGGTATCAGAGCATATGTGTGTTTCTTGTTCCTTTCTCATTTCGTAGTTCTCCATCTTTTCCAATGGTCACAAAGAACTCTCAGATTACCATCCCTAACACTCAAGAATTCACAAAACCTCTAACCACGATCACCAGCCATAACTCCATCAAACTCACATACACGAACTATTTTTCCTCGAAAACTCAAATGGAAGTCGTGCTTATCGGCTATGACCCACATAAATTTATTGATGTGTCATTCCCTCCTCCTCTATGCACCATCACCATAAATAATATCACCACGGCTAACCTAGCATACCAAACATGGCTTTGTCAAGACAAACTATTATTTGGTACACTTGTCGGTACTTTCTCCCATTTCTTGTGCCTTTCATCACCCAATCTAAAATCTCCTATGAAGCCTGGCAACTCATAGCCAATACCTATGCTCGACCATCTCATGGTCATATCAAGCAACTCAAAGATTCTCTTATTAACATCACCAAAGGCTCTCAATCCATTATCAACTATATGCAATCCGTTAAGACCAAGGCCGATGAACTTGCTGCTCTTGGTAAGCCCCTTGACCAAGAAGATCTGATCGAAAAAGTCATTGAAGGCCTTGATAAAAACTTCAATCCATTATTAATATTGTCAATGGTTGTGATTCTTCCATCTCATTTGATGAACTCTATGAAAAACTCATCAACAAAGAATTGTTTATTCGCATAAATTAAGCCATTCACCGGTACCGGCATCTACTCATGTGACCAACGTTTGCTCCACGTCGTAGTTCGCTACCCATCACACTCCTCGGTTCCCTGAGGCCTCACCCATCAACACTAGAGACAATCGTCCGTTTGCACGCCCATTCCTTAGTGGCTATTAGTGATGTAATATCCAAGATCATATTGTCTCCCAATTTCCCCTTTTCAAGAAACAATTCCTACTTGTGCAACCACCTCCCCGTTCGGGAAATTCATCATCATCCAAATCACCAACTCCCTGGCAAATTCAATCAATGTCGACACCACCGTTCCCCCAACACCACATGGCTACTTGACAATGGAGCCTCACATCATGTTACCATCGATTTCAGCAATCTTGCTTCGCATCATCTTTATCAAGGCACAGATGAAATTATGATTGATAATGGCTTCGGTCTCCCTATATCTCATAGTGGTTCCACTTCTCTCACCACTCCCTCTCATTCATTTACTTTATCTAATCTCTTATTTGTTCTTACCATGAAACACTATCTTATTTTCTATTTCCTAATTTTGCACATTTAACATACTTCCATTGAATTTTTATCCTCTTCCTTTCATGTGAAGGATTTTTGGGCGAGGATAATTCTTTTGCAGGAGCGGACTAAGGATGGTGTGTATGAATGGTCACTATCTATTCCTCAACCACCTTTATTTGCTTTTTTCAGTGTCAAAACCACATTGCCGAAATGGCATCTTAGGCTTGGTCTTCCTTCTCTGTCCATTTTTCAGCACATTCTATTCATGTCTAATTTAGATGTCTCTCATCCTTCTAATTTTAATTGTAATTCGTGTCAATACAAAAAAGTCATATGTTGCCATTTTCTACATCTACTCTCTCTACCTTCATGCTATGATCTATGTACTAGAGAATATATAGAATGAAATGTACTAAAAGATTTAGAGTCATTTGATGTGTTCAATAATCAAATAAATATAATTTAATTTTTTATGATATATATGATATATCATATAATATATGTATAATTGTATATCTTGTAGAAAATTATCTCTAATTTGAGGTACATAATTGCGTGACAGAAATGATAAAGAACCAATAACATCAAGTGGTCGGCAATTGGACAATTGACAATGAAATATAATAGACTAACTAACCTAAGCTAGATTGTTTATGTATGGCTTGGGAATGRTGCATCCATGACAATAACGTGKTCTCTTATCTTGTCTTGTCACTTCATTCCCCCATCCTATGATCATAATTTTTAAGATGAATTGGTAAAGTGAGTTCGTAATTTAAGAGAGGGGAAAAATAAAAGAAAAATAAAACATTTTCCATTCATGAAGTTAAATATTTAAAGTCCCTGGGTGGCTTACTGGGCCATTACCTTGGGAAATTGAATTGGCTCAATTGACTCAGAGATCCAGTAGTTTATTGGGTTCGGTCTTCGGACTTTTGAACTATTTTCTGGTCTTTGTTATTAAACTTTGTTCTTTGTTTTTTTTTTTTTTAAACATAACACAGTTAATATTTTTTAAGGAACTTTTTCAATAACATCCTTAGCAGGACGTTCTCTCTGAAATATCAATTAAATCTGCCAATTTGTTATTAAACTTTATTCTTTGTTTTTTTCTTTTGTTTAAAATCTTYTTATACTATCAGCTATTCTCACTTTATAACTATTCGAAGATCGGCTAGAGTCGCGAATTTTYATTTGAAAGAATGTTTAATATAAATTTMTCTTAATATAAGATTATTAGTAAAAGTCGAACTTAAWATTTCATTTTGATTTAGCGATTCGCATTTTAACTGATCTAACTAGTAAATTATTTCAGCTTTGCTTTTGATCCAATCCATCGGTGCTCCTAATGGAGATAGATCCACTGCCTGACTACAATTTTTTCCAAGAGTAACATGGCCGTCAAGTGTTTGGTGCCAATCTAGTTTTGAAAAATGAAAAAAATACTAAATGTATTTTACGTAAAATAATTACTTAGAAACTGATAAATATAGTCTTATGTTGTGGTAATTCTGGTTTTCTGGGCAAACTCAGAATGGTTGTGGGCTTGAAAGCACCGTCTCGTACCCAATCTAGTAATCAAAATATGCCCTTGAATGGATATGTGTTCCCATGGAAGCCTGCAGTTTACCTTTTGATTAATTAATTGAGGAGTTGGGGAATGTCAAAGGCACCATCCAAAAACCATCAAAAGTTTCAATACAAGGATTTATTTTGCTGTTTTCCGCATACTGACTTATTGGAATTCCAGCCCTTTCTTAGCCGGTATTTGAAAGTTTTTCTCACACTTATTCTACTCTTTATTCTTATAGAATGCTTCTGACATGCTTATAGCGAATTTGAAGAATGCAATCTTCCTAGACCCAAAAGAATTAATGTCATTACGGGAGGGAGTGCAGAGTGAATCGATTTACCACGAAAGAAAAAACTAAAATCTCTACAAATATATTAGGATCCCATTATTTGATTAATGGAAGCGTGCCAATCTCATGAATAATCAAAGTTTTCTTATGGAATTAAATGAGATGTAATATCTATCTCTAATAAGGTTAATTCTATCAAGATGGACACTTATTTTAAAAAGAAGTGATATTAAATATCTTTCGGAAGTATTCTTTCCATCTGCACAAAGAAAATGATAAAAAGGAAAGAAGAGAAGAATAAGATCCAAATAATAAAAATGTTTTTGTAAAAATAGTAATGCAATCCTATTCTACTTTTTAATTGAATTTAAGAGGCTTTAAAAAACACTTAATACTAGTAATAATAAGAAAATGAAAGAAAGGCAAACCGGTGTACCAAAACCAGATGCCAGAGACACAAGTCCTATGGATGGTTTCAGCACCGCCTTCGGTATTACCATCTTAGTCATATTCCAACCTGTAACCTTTTTCTGTATTTTGCATAGTCCTTTTCCGTTCCTGTTCTTGTATAAATGTCCCAGCTCCACGAGAAAGTTCATCAGCCAAACTTGTACTGTCAGATATTTCAGCTCTCTTTCCTTTCAAAAACTCAAATTTCTAGCTAATTCTTGAAGAAGAAGAAGAAGTGGATGAGATGGCAAGCACTGCTGTCCAAGTCATCCGTTGCAAAGGTATATACATTTTGTGGGTCGGATTTATTTGGGTTGATGTAAGTTTGTTTCTCTAGATTTTAAATTTGTTGGGGCTTTCATCGGTTCAAAAGTTCAAGAAAAGTTTATGAATTATGGTCAGTGTTTAAAGATCGAATTTTTGTTCGCTTTAATGGTTGTTGCAGCTGCTGTTGCATGGGAACCGGGGAAGCCATTAGCGATTGAGGAAGTTGAGGTGGCGCCACCCCAGAAAATGGAGGTCCGCCTCAAGATCCTCTTCGCCTCCCTCTGCCATACTGATGTCTACTTTTGGGAAGCCAAGGTAACCGTAGTTCATTTAACCTTGGAACATATGTTTCTTGAAGATGACCTTTTGGCACAATTTTGATGCTAATTCGTTAGTATATCTTCAATTTTGCAGGGCCAGAACCCTGTCTTTCCTCGAATTCTCGGTCATGAGGCAGCAGGGTATGTCAAGTTCAAGTCCTAGTCATGTTGTTATTTAAATCTTGTTTTCAAGAACATTAAGATTATATTTCAGCAATCGAAGTATACAAAATTCTACTGCATCTAATTGATCCTTAGTTGAGTTCATTCTGTGGCCTAATAATAAAAGGGATATTGAGCTWATACCTTGTTTTGGATCACTAGGATTGTGGAGAGTGTTGGTGAAGGTGTGACGGAGTTGCAGCCTGGTGATCATGTTCTCCCAGTCTTCACTGGGGAATGCAGAGAATGTGCTCACTGCAAATCTGAAGAGAGTAATATGTGTGACCTTCTGAGGATTAATACAGACAGAGGGGTAATGATTAACGATGGAAAATCACGCTTTTCGATTAATGGCAAACCAATATACCATTTTGTTGGGACTTCCACATTTAGTGAGTACACTGTGGTCCATGTCGGTTGTGTTGCCAAAATAAATCCCCTTGCTCCTCTTGACAAGGTTTTGGTTCTCAGTTGTGGAATCTCCACAGGTATTCGAAGTTCTTGCTCTGTTTCCAAAATCTTGAGTTTTATAATCAAGGTTTCATTTGTTTTGGCAAATTTTCTTTGATGTTCTATTCTATAGGCCTGGGTGCTACTTTGAATGTTGCTAAGCCGAAAAAGGGTTCTTCAGTTGCTGTTTTCGGATTGGGAGCCGTAGGCCTAGCTGTAAGTCATCACATTGTCCAAACGATATATGTCATTTGCTCAATTCTTTTCATGAAAAAATGGTGAAGAATCTTGTTATCTGATCCTGACAGGCTGCAGAAGGAGCCAGAATAGCCGGTGCTTCAAGGATTATCGGTGTTGATCTAAATCCTGCTAGGTTTGAAGACGGTATATATCTCTCTGTGCAASTGGAACTCTGAGAAACATCGAAACATATATCAAATTGTACTGAATGAAACAATTGGTGATAATTATGTTGTTTTTTGGCTTACAGCAAAGAAGTTTGGAGTGACTGAATTTGTGAACCCCAAGGACTATGAGAAGCCTGTTCAAGAGGTTAAAACTTGACCCTTAATTCAGATTTGCAGTGATTGTCGGTGCCTGTATGTTTCCATAGTTAAAACTTGTCTCTGCAAATGCTCTTAGGTGATTGCTGAAATGACTGATGGAGGTGTTGATAGCAGTGTAGAATGTACTGGGAACATAAATGCTATGATCTCTGCCTTTGAGTGCGTCCACGATGTATGTTCCTAACCCATTGTAAACATTTTTATTTTATCTTGAATCGAGTCGAAAGGTGATCTAAATTCATGGTAACAATTGAATAATGTTAATCAGGGATGGGGAGTTGCTGTTCTGGTTGGTGTACCCCATAAAGATGCTGAGTTCAAGACACATCCTGTGAACTTCCTGAACGAGAGGACGCTCAAGGGAACATTCTTTGGAAACTATAAACCGCGTTCTGACCTTCCATCTGTTGTTGAAAAATACATGAGTGGGGTAAGCCTGAGAATTTCTCTAGAACTCTGATCATTTGAAATATGGAGTTCTTACATATACTTTTTGTGCTACAGGAACTTGAATTGGATAAATTCATCACTCATGAAGTAACATTTTCTGAGATTAACAAGGCCTTCGACTACATGCTGAAGGGAGAAGGCATTCGTTGCCTCATCCGAATGGGGAGTTAAATCAAATGATGCCATTTGTGTCCAGCATATGAAGCTGCTAATGCTTTCATYACGRAAGAGGATGATCAAGTTTAGTTGTTGATATGCAGAAATGCCAGTTCCCTAATCTTGTTGATGTCTGAAGTTTTCTTCTCAGTAAATTTTCCTGCGAGACATTGTCAAATTACCGTTTTGATAATAAAGAGCCTCTTTGATTATATCAAATGAATGGAGCCTTCTCTTTCTTTGTTAGACTCTTCGCTATTTTCGCTTTATACGATTAATTTAGATTCGAATTCAGGCTTTGCATAAAAATATTCACAACTATCCTGCATTTTCGATTAAATTCATATCGTTTCTGAAACAAATTATTATTGAAAACTAAATAATATCCGTACAAGTTTCAACTCCTGCAAGAAAAAAGGTGAAAAATAAAGAACAAAACAAAGAGATTCTTCCAGTCGAAAATTTGGATTGACTCAACGTTATCTTGACTCCTATTTCTGCTATTCTTCCTTCACAGCCACCGATTCGATTCCAATCCAGTCTACTGCAATTCAGGCTCTAGAAAATCTGAAAAATCCGATGTCCCATATTCATCGTCATCATCCAGAAGCATTGCCCTAAAATTATGAGTCTGGGATTGATGGGAAGCAACGTAGTCACGTCCTTCCTCTCCAGTTGCCATGAAATTACATTGTTCTGAGAACTGAGGGCATTGTTGTCCTCCTTGAACTTGCTGATATTGATAGGGAGCAACAGAATCACCTTCATTAGAAATAGAAATCTCGGATATATTTGTGAAACTTCTTGCCATCTTGTCATTCTTTCTAATTTGACAAAGCACATAATCATTAAATTTTGAATTTTTTAATATGTGTTTATTCAAAGAAAACTCAGTCATGTTATAGCCAAGCTTCATCTTTGCCTTATCCATCAAGACAAAATTCTTCTTCTCTCCTACCAGAAGTCCTTTTGGACTACGAATAGGCTTTCCGCTATCAACGCCTTTCCAGGTCATCTTCCCCAACACATTGCGGTCAAATCTTTTCCCATCCTCAGCCACTTTCCTCAACTTTGTGAAGATATAAACAACATCACATTGGGTTCTTTGGAACAATATCCCGGGCTCTGGAAGACAGAAGAGATCAACCTCTTTTATCAGCCCCTCGCATGGCCATGGCAGTGCAATTCCATCAGCTTTACATGCAAGACAAAATATAAGTTCATGATCTTCWGGCCGAAACTTATACCCCCACGGAATTGGGTTACAGGCCATTACTTAACTTTCTGTTCTGGAGGGTTCTTGATGAGAATTCTTCAACTGGTCAGGAAGTTTCTGTTTCTTGGGAAGAAGATAATCTCCTGAACAAATTGAAGAATGACGATGGCGAAGAGAGTAACAGAGAGAGAAACTATTTAAGAAGATTGGAGAGAGAGATGAATTCCGTATTTCTTGAGATTTTCTCTGCTTCTATTTATAAAAGAACCAAACGAGGAAAGACAATCCTAATCGGAAAGGGCTTCCATCCAAATTAGGAAACAATGTGTCCAAAAAATTTCTATTTTGATTACGAATGTTTTAGTCTTAACATCTTCTTCTCTATCCCCGCCTCTCCAAGTGAAGCTCTAATAGGTTTGACTTTTAAATTTTTTACTATTATTTCTATTTATGAAAATGTATTGTGATAGGATTTTTTTTTTTTTTAGAGTATGTCATATTTCAACTTTAAAAAGAAAATTAATTTTATTTTAATATATTTATTCTTATTCAATATTCGAATTAACCGTATAAGTCAACATCTTTTCTCTCGTATAATTAGTTTCATTCTTTTTTAGTGTAAAGATAAGAATAACATTTTGACAGTAATTTAATACTAATTTATAATTTTCTTGTTATATATATATATATTAATTTAACCGAACATATTTTAAAATATGGAGATAGTATGACGTTAGTATACGATAAATTAAAAAAATTATTATATTTATTTAAAAACTATAAAATTTTTTCATATCATTATTTTCATGGAAGATCGTAGAGAAGAAATAATATTAAAAGATTTTATTGTTTTTATTCCAATCAATTTAATTCATGGGATAAAACTTTTGTCTTTTGTAGGAATGTTATTATAGTTTGTTTCCATATGATCAAAATAAAATATAAATTATATAATTATAGATAATTAATTTAGTTATACTTATTTTGATTGGATCAAGACAAACTAAAGGCAATGTTATATTTTCTCCATTAAATCCACTAATTTTCTCTTAGTCGTTTTTATGAAATTATATATATAATATGTTTACATAGACAAATGGGGTATAAATCATTAATGATAATTGATTTATTTTGTTTGAACCACTAATATTTAAAACTTTTAATTCTAAATATTTTGATTTCGAATTAGGAGTTACTCAACAAGAAAGTAAAGTTCTCTTAATATTTATTTTTTCAGTTCACAATGTCTAAAATTAAATTTTGTAACAAACTTATTTTTCATACGTAGCCGATTAGGATAGTAAATAAATAGATACCTCARATAAAGTGACGTTTCGTATCTCACCTCTATTTGTAAAGATATATTAAAAGAGTTTTAAGTCAGATTTCTTCTATAGAAAAAGTTGGACTTTAAGGACGTAATTGAAAATGAATTCGAATTAGTTTATAAGAGTGTGAGTATATTTGGTCTCGAGATCCATTCTTTTTTCCTATTTCCTAGAAATGTTTTATACAAGATTCGTGAAAAGTGCCAAAACTAGGATCTACAAAACCTTGGATCTACATTCTAGATAACATTGATAATTCATGTTATCGTATGTTTGTACTTGTTTTCCTTCCTTCTCCAAAGTTTTGTGCCTTTTGGAAAGCAATATGCTCCAATTATATTTATTGTGTATTAACTTAATTTAATTATGAATTCAATCGATAATAAACAGATTGTTATCCATATTTGATCACTACTTGTAGTGTCATGTGAAAGAATTTTGGATCATGYATATTAAACTCTATAAATATAATCCAAGTTAAATTTAAATTAATCTCACAAATATTAAAATATCGCATTTCAAGATGAAAAAAGAAACATCCTTTAAAAAAAGAACTATTGTATAAAAAGTCAAACTCTTGATTTTCTATTAATCATTCAACAGCATGCATTCTCATGGTCAACAACAATAAAATAGTTATAATTGAATAAATCAACAGAATAAGATAAAACTAATTATATTAATATGATTACAAAAAACAAGTAATAATGACCTGCCACCATCTTTCATTATGTCGCCCCTCGTCTCTTCTTAATTCAGAAAAGAGCAACAGACAAACAGACCATTAGCAGGTGTTACAGAGCCACAATGCTCTTACTAGGACTTCTGCTCACCACAATTCTCTCAACATTTCCTTCCATTTTTGCCCTTGACTTTCTCTACAATTCCTTCACACCCACCGCCCCACTCCTCAACCTTACCAATGATGCCCGCCTTGAGCCACCGGTGGTCCGCCTCACCAATGACTCCAATCAGTTCTCTCTCGGCCGTGTCTTCTATTCCTCTCCTGTTCCTTTCAAACCCACCAGCAATCCCAACTCCAGCATCATTTCCACCTCTTTTTCAACTCAGTTTGTCTTCTCTATTCTCCCTGAAGACTCCACTAGCCCTGGGTTTGGCTTGGCTTTTGTCCTCTCGGCTTCCACTTCTCTTCCTAATGCTCTTGCTGGTCAGTACTTCGGACTCTTCACCAGAGCCATTAACACTGGCCCAGCTCCACTTCTTGCTGTTGAATTTGACACCGGCCGGAATCCGGAGTTCAATGACCCAGATGGTAATCATGTTGGAATTGATCTAAATAGCATTCAGTCGATAGCAACTCAAGCTGCAGGATACTTTAATTCTTCAAGTTCGGATACAAATGCACCCCCTGTGCCTTTTAATATGCGAAATGGGCAGAATATACATGTTTGGATCGAGTTTAGTGGACCTAGATATGAGATCAATGTTACTATTGCTCCAGTTGGTCTGCCACGACCTGTTAGGCCTTTGCTCACGTTTAGTAATCCAGTAATTGCAAATTATGTTTCTGCTGAAATGTATGTTGGGTTTTCAGCTTCTAAGACTACTTGGGTTGAAGCACAGAGGGTTTTAGCTTGGAGTTTTAGTGATACTGGAATTGCCAGGGATATTAACACGACCAATTTGCCTGTATTTCAGTTGGAGAATTCGTCTTCTGGATTATCTCCTGGATCTATTGCAGGGATAGTGATTGGTTGTGTACTGGCTCTGGGAATTGGATTGGGTTTACTTTATTGGTTTTGGTGGAGGAGGGGTAGGGAGGATGATGATGTTGAGGATTGGGAGCTCGAGTATTGGCCTCATAGATTTTCATATGAAGAGTTGTTTCATGCTACAAAAGGGTTTTCCAAGGATGAACTTTTAGGATCAGGTGGGTTCGGAAAAGTGTACAAGGGGGTGTTAGCAAATAACTCTGAAGTGGCAGTGAAATGTGTGAACCATGATTCAAAACAAGGCCTCAGGGAATTCATGGCCGAGATTTCAAGCATGGGAAGGTTGCAGCACAAGAATTTAGTTCCAATGAGAGGGTGGTGTAGGAAGGGGACTGAAATGATGCTGGTATATGACTACATGCCTAATGGTAGTTTAAACAGATGGATTTTTGACAGTCCTGAGCAGCTCATGGGTTGGGAAGGAAGGAGGAGAGTTTTGACTGATGTCGCTGAGGGGCTAAATTACTTACATTATGGATGGGATCAAGTTGTTGTGCATAGAGATATTAAGTCCAGTAATGTTTTATTAGATAGTGAAATGAGAGGTAGATTGGGTGATTTTGGGCTGGCAAAGTTGTATGCACCTGGTGAAGTACCCAACACAACTCGTGTGGTGGGTACATTTGGATACTTGGCTCCTGAGGTAGCTAGAGTGGCTGCACCAACTGCAGCTAGCGACGTTTATAGCTTTGGGGTATTAGTGTTGGAGGTGGCATGTGGGCGGAAACCAATAGATACATCAGTGGCTGCAGAGGAGGATGAAGTTTTAATCGATTGGGTGAGGAAAAAATACACCCAAGGAAGGTTATGCGAGGCTGCAGACAAGAGAATTAAGGATGAGTTTGAGGTGGAAGCAATGGAGGCAGTCTTGAAACTTGGCCTATCTTGTTGTCATCCTGATCCACTTCGTCGTCCTACAATGAGGGAGGTGGTTGCAGTATTGCATGGTGAGGATCTTACTGCAACACCTAAATCTATGATATCTGAATTGGCAACTGGGGGTGGTGATGATGAAAGAGTAGAAAAGGTGCCRGCAATACAACTTCCGGTGTGAATATTAGTATCTTGCTTMTTTCTTTTTAGCTTAAACAAGTTCTGTATCATTTTTTTGATCTACTTTCTGGTACCATATTTAGAGGTCTTTCATCATTTCAATGTACATAGAGACCTTAACGGGTGTATTGCAATAGAATCACACAGAAGTTCTTGATCCATGTGAAGTGTTCTGACAACGAATTTTATTTGTTAAGAACCATAAGCTTGGAATCTTTTTGTCCTTGATTTGAATAGAAAGTGCACCTCATGCGAAAGAGGAACGAATTGCATGGTCTGAATTTCTGAACATCCTTCTTAGTTCTTACCAGTTCATAAAATGGTTCTGAAAATAGTTTTCTATGACTTCGGTTTCAGTAGGTGGACCATTGCATAACAACAGCAATAACGATGAAGATGATGTTGTTATGCTCTATTACCTACCGCAAGGACATGTTGATCTTTCTTTAGCCCTATCAGCTAAAGATAGGTCCATATTTCATATTGGTGGGCATAGACCAAATGCCAGGGGAGGCGGCTTCCGATAGGTTGACTAATGTTAAGTCTTCTCATGAGGAGAAAATTATCTGCAGGCAATTTCATAGGAGTTTCCTTGAGGTTGTTTAAATATTGCCTTGAAAGTGATTGTCGGAGCTCAAAAGATATTGGTTTCAAATAATTCAGTCCTCTATTACATAATTGGATCACGTAAAAGCATTTGTTTTATTTTGAACTGATTAGCAGAATTAGACTTTGACTGATATAGAACTGTCCATTATTCTCTTAGCACGATCTCTTTTGACATGGGRCTACCAATTTCATTAACACATTTTCTGAGCTCTGATATTCTYGAGTGCCTTACTGATTTTGTAAAGCAGTGCCTTCTCAGGATGAATGCTTATCTCCTAACTTAATGATTTTCACCACTTGGTTCTTAGTCCGCGAAGTTTTTTAACCAAAATTAGCTTAACCGTTTAGCTCATCTAGTGATTCCAATCCTGTTGCACAATGTTTTGGTCTTGGGTGACGGGATTGATATGCTAGGGTTCCTATCTTCAGTTAGCGAAATGGTATTTAGGTCATACATAGCTCATAAAGCTAAAAGCTGAAATTATCATCTCTGTCTTAAATCATCCATGATTCCAATTTAATCTGTTGAAATTTTGAGCTGCTGTGGAACAGTTATCTATATATGCTGGATGTGAGGGTCAGATTCACCATTAAGCGTAAGGATTGAGCAAATAGCTGCCTACCTTTATGATAAGCTACTGAGGTGAGTTTAGATTTTGCAACGAGTATCTCTTCAATTTGCGGAAGCAGGGACACAGTCTCTGAGCACTACAGTGTGAAGTTCAGGGAGTGGAAACTGAGGGAYGGCTTCTTGCTTTTATCATCCCCACAGAGAACATTGAAGTTCAGTTTGCATGTTAAGGCCACCGACTCTTTCATATTTTCAGGACCACAGACAAACACCCCTACATTAGATCCTCGGGTATCCTTTGAGAATATCGAAAATATTTCTGCATATTGTGCAGCATGTTAGATCATCTATGTCTGGATTGSTTAATTTTGTTGCCCTCTGTTAGAAGACATAAATCAAGTGAAATAAGTACCTTTGAAGTTTGGCCTTCCTCCGAACTGGACCTCATGTTTCTCGAGAACTTTATCTGKTTCTATAGAACTTGCTGTGTTTGGTATACCTGAAAATGATAGAACCTCCTTCCTCAGCCTTCTCCATCTGAGGATAACTGCTACTAAGCTGCTACATAAGATTGCTATGGCAAAGGAGCACAAAAGAAGGATATCTGTCACATAAGAGGGAATTTGCTGTCTAGAAGGCTTCACAGTAGGGTGAAGAATGAAGCGGTTGAAAAAGATAAGACATGCTAGAAATACAACAGATGAAATCCCAACAATGGCAGCCATCCAAGATAAATTTTCGACCCCATATGTTGCATAACTAGGAGAAGCTCTGGTATAATTTATGGTTTGAATTTGAGAAACTTCATTGAGTATCTCTCTYAGAGTCTTTCTACCAGATTGGCTTTCCTGCGTAACAAATACTTTCAGCTTCAAATGACATTGTTCAACATCTAGAAGCTGAGGCAAAACTGGATTCAACAGGCTGATATCTAAGGATTTCTTTACTGCATAAATAAGTTGAATTCTTGAGGGAAGTTTGTGTCTGCCATTGCTTCTTGCAGAGGAAATTTCTTGCAAGATACTTAGAAATGGTGTTATCCCAATTCCTCCAGCCACAAGAAGCAGAGTATCATATCTGCAACAGATTTTGGAGGGAAAAGAAGTTTAGCAGCTTGAAAATAAACYTTTTCTGGTTCTCATGCATTTCATGTTTTTAGTACCTTAGGAAGTCGACTGATGCAGGTCCATATGGGCCTTCTACTGCAACTGAAATGCATTTCCTCTGGTCAGCTTCCTCATCTGGCTTGGCCAGAATAAGATTATAGAGTTCACTTGTCCACCATCCCTCACTTCTGATTATGATTGACATGGTATGTTCATCGACAATGGAGCTTGAAGTTATGCTGAAGGAGTGCCACTGGTACTTGGAAATTGCTGGTATCTTCACAAATATCACACTTGCTGGGGTATAATTCATCTCTGAGAGCAAAGTATGTTGGTCACCAAGTTAATCATTAGAATTGGGAAGTATAAAATCTGTCTAGAAGTAGTAGTGAAGATTTACTTGGGTCCTTAGGCAGAATCAGCTCTATGGCTTTACATGGAAAAACTCGAGCAGAAAGGATGCATGTCTGAGGCCTAGATTGTATCACCCGTAGAAGCTTGTCGAGGCCAAAGAGAAAAATGCCCGGAAAAACCATATAGAAATGACGGTCTCCAGCATGAAACAAGAAGAATATGAAGAAGACTATATAAAGATGGTGTGTGTAGTAAAAGATCTCGAAATGTCTCCTTCTAATCTGTGGAAGTGATGTTATCCAAATGGCTAATCCAGTGACAAGAGTGATCTCCCCAGCAAGGTATATACGACCAGTTTTTGGCCATTTCCACATCTGATTTCTCAACAATAGAATTATCATGAAATGCTTTGCTTACGTTCAATAAGAAGCTGAAAACATTATAGAATTTAGTAACTACCTCTTCCTCAATGTGATGTTTGATACCCCATGTAAGAAAGGTGCCAGCACCATGTAGAGTGGCAAAAGTGATCATTGCTGTTCCAAGCCAGATATGGTATCTTACTGAAGCTTCAAACTGAATCCCGAGAAACCTAAGAACTGCCATTCCTCTCAAGATAGGAAGAAGAAGCAGTGCTAGACAGGCTTCTGCCAGCAAGCCAAGACGAGTTGCCACTCTAAAGAGTTTGTATTGCCATCTGGGGAAGTGACAAAGACGGAATAAATTCTATCAGGGTTAACTATATCTTCATTTCTCTTCGTTTCCAGTTTATCATATATCTTCTCTAAGGCTTACACTTACAAACTCAATTTGAGCAGTTTATCAGGTACCATCTTCTTAAAGTCGTTAGAWATCCTGGCGTAGAACGTCCACGCAAGAAAGGCAGCAAAAAGGGCTACATAGAGAAGCTCAATTACAGACAAAATGCCGACATATTCATCAACAATGAGGGGATTGGACAGAGCAGCGACTGAATTTCTTCTTGGCCTGTAATGATGTTTATGGCATATTAACATTAATGATTCAGAGCTAGTGAATTTGTGCTGAAARTATTGTCTACCGTGTTTGTTCCTTCTTTGTTTTAAGTCCCAAGTATAGAAATCCAACCATAGCCAAAGCAAGAATGGGAAATGTATAGACAGCAAAATTTAGACCTGCAAAGTTCAGAAGCAATACAACTTTTACAAGTTTTGTGTTATCTTGTAAAGCCAATAAATGGATAATCGTTGAGTAGGATACTCAATTATGATAGGGAAGGAACTCTTGAGACCCTCAAAGATGGAACTGTAATCTGTATCGTACTTGTACAGATCAGTAGTCAATGCSATGCTAGTTCTTACCGTTGTAGCTAAACAGTGTCTTTGTTGCTTTTGCTTCAGCTGATTTCCATTTTCTTGTCCATAATTCAGTGGGTTTGAGAAGCCAAAGAGAAACCCAACAAGAAAATATTAGAATCATCAGAAATCTGAGAACAAAAAGAGAAGCTTTTGTCATTTATGACTTTGTTGAGACAGGCAAAACAATATGGTCTGGAGACATGTTAATATATAGAAGTACTTTTGCATACATTTTGGTTGTCTTAATCTTGCTATGAAATGAAAAAAAGAGATTTTCTGCACTGTGCACCACAATCTCACAAGATCTGCTCTTTCCCATTTTTCATCATCATAACTTCATATCTCTCGTCATTAAGTTAATGACCCTTTCCTTTTCTGAAAATATCTTGGTAATCGATTACCTCACTCGTTATTCGAAAAAATTAGGATTTAATCCTTGAATTATCAAGAAAACAAAAAATAAGGGAATAGACCTTGGTCTCCATCACCATTAATGGCAATGAATCATTGACAGTACCAAAATTGTTTCTCAGGTTGCGGAATGTCATCAGTTCTTCACGTTTAGTGGAAATATATTAGGCTTTCTGTCATAAACAACACTGCATTGGGGTCCTACATAAGTAATGCATTTGTGGTCCCACCCCATTCTTCTTTGCCTTTTTACAGTCCTTACCCACATATACCTAGTTAGTTGAAAAGAGGACCCGTGATAGCACCGCCGACTACACATTACATTTTCGTGGTTGCGACTACGTTTGGATTAGGATTTGGGTGGAGTAAGGAATCTATTTATATTCAAATTATTATTTGGATTATATTTACATTAGACGATATATTTTTATTATATTTAAATCAGTATTTGGAATATATTTTACTTAAATAACCTCTTTTATATTCAAATAATTCTTTATTAATTCTCACTAAAATTTAAAAGTGAAAAGTCAATTAATTTTCACTATTCACTTTCAAATTACACAATCGCCACACTTAAAATCAAATTTTCATTATTTTAATCTATTTTTTTCAACTTCTAATACAAAAAATATCTTAACCAACAATTTTTCATACACACACGCCAAATTCAAATTTCAAATTTTTTTGCCTTTTTCAATTAAACAATATTCTTACAACTAAACAACTTTTCTTCCTTAAACCCTAGTCCAAATATAGCTACATAACTTTAATGTCCATTTCTCTTCCCATAATTTCAATTATTCTCGAGATTATAATCACGATTGTCATCGTCTCTGATTGGGGAAAAGAGAAACGAAAGGTTTGAATGACTAGCGTTCTATATATTTAATTATTAAATTACAATACTAATAACGAATCTAGTATTACAAATTTTTTCTGTTAAGAGATTATGTATAATATACTATATACATTACTAATTTCCCYTAGAATACCACAATACTTTAATGCATGACCTTTGCAAAAGCTGATTCATGTGCATACATCTGGGCCATTTTTGCATTTGTCTTGRACCACTTGTTACTTGAAACCTTCTGGTTGTGGTGCTTAAGATAAAAGATTAGATGATTGTGTGAATTCAATCTTGGAGAGAAACATGAGCATTTGAAGAGATTGTATCAATAGTGGTCCATATCAAGTCTTCTTCATGGCTACCAAAGCTTGTYGTTCAAAGAAGTGGGCAAAATACTTTAAAGCCGGTAGTTTATTCCACCAATTTGCATAAAGTTAACCAAATTCACATCAATCATCATCTTTCGAACGAGCAATCTCATGGAACAAAAGGCCTGCTAATGGCACTTTATTTTCTTTGAATCAGTCTCTCACTCTCTCTTTTTGGGTTTTTTTTTTTTTTTTAACTACAAATATTCTAGTACACTCCCAAATACATGAATCAAAGTATATGAGAAGAGGTGTTAAAGAACTAAATATATACACGGGTACTAGAGAACTCTAACCATTTTCTTTCCATTTCCTTGTAAAAAATTAAAAAAATCAGCAAGAATATATATTGGATTTGTCTGAAGGAGGATTCCAATGGTTGTCGTGACTTTAGGAGCCCATAAGAAGGCAAGGATCCCCTCCAGAGTCTAACAAACTAGTGATCTTCCTCTTATTGAATATCAAAATTCAATTTGGAGGAATCTCAAAATGATTCAAGAAACTATGGTTATGTGGCAAGTGTTCTATAATGTAAGCATAGGTGTCCCTATTTAGGATGGCAACACAAAGGTACCATCATTACAAAATGGAATAGGAGCTCAAGAATCTTAAGGGAGCAATATCCCAGAATCCATGGTAGCTTGCGTATTACTTTCTTGCGCCAGAGGAAACAGAACTTCAAAGCTTTCAACTCATATGTTTGTCTGAGAATCTATCCAGTTGATCAATAAAACCAAGAGAATAAATAGTAGAAAACTGCAAATATTTGCCTTTGAGATAATAGCCTAGAGGAATTATGATGAATTATATTGTACAAATGGAGGAAAAAATGGGAGAAAAGAAATGACCTGTTGATCATAAAGTTGCATAATTGAGAAGTTCTGCGGAATTCTTTAAAGTCTCAAGTGTAGAACTTCTGCTGTCTTTTCAACCACATTGTGCTTCTACTGAAGCCACATCTAATTTTATAGTGTTATTACTGCATTTACTCTTAAGTGGATAAAAGTATCCTCTCTAAAAGTGAGAAGAGGACATTCTTCTCATAATAGAGTGATAAAATATTGGCATCACAAGAACCCTTGGCAATAAGGATGGAAGCTATTATAAACAGACTAAAGAGGCTAATGGAAGATAACATGAAAATGAACGAGGGATGTACAAAATATGACATCTGTTTTCCACTCTGGAGAAATCTAGACATCCCACTAAAAGACCCCCCCGGGTGGATATGGACTTGCTTGAGTGGTGCTCTAAGGCCTCCCAATATGTTTGCTCCCTGTCAAGTCTAGTGTTCATATCCCATAGGGTATTTGTCATATCTAAGAAAATTGTTCTTGATTAATGGTACCTGGGCGCCATTCTTTGAGTAGTACTGCTGGTTTCAAGAGGACTGAGAAGTCTTTGCAGCCTTTAAATACTTGATTTAGTTGACTTGGAATGTTTATTTATGATCTGCTCTGAATCTAGTCATAAAAGCATAAACTTTGTATTATTCTCATCAATGGATTTAACCAAATATTTTAGCTGCTATCTACTGCAAATCCTACAAAGATAGTAAAACAAAAGCGTCAAAAATGCAGAAAGATTCTCATATTTGGTTGAATATGCTGCTAGTACCCATGCAAAGTCAATCCAACTAGAGAAGACAAGCCAGCAGGCTCTCTACAAAGGGGGGGGGGGGGGGGGGAGAAAGGAAAAATTCTTCTGTGACACCATGGACAAAAGTTGTTTGTTAATGTGACACATCCAAAAGCATGAAAGYGTTGACAAAAGAGAATTTGTTGTTTATCTTTTCATATTCTTTAATGGCTTTGAAAGCAACAACTCTTTGCTTGTATTCTGCCAATTGTATGATCTACCTTTAATATCCCCTCCTCCGTTTATCTTCTTTTTCTGTTTCCCTTGTATCTTTAATTGTTGTTGGGAGAGAGAAAGAAAAATTAACATGGAGATGGAAGAAGAACGAGTGAGTTCAGAAGAACAGCGATATTTTGGCTGGCAAATAACGTCGCCAGAGATTGTGGAGATTGGAGAGGATAGCAAAAGCATCACAAGCAGCAGAAATGGAGTAACTAATGATGTGTACGTTGCTGTTGGCAAAAATGATTTACACGTGGTTCAATGGACACTTGATCATCATGTCTCGCCGGGGACTCAAGTTATCCTTGTTCATGTCTTCCCTCCCATTAGCTACATCCCCACACCAGGTACATTTAAAACTCTTCTGATTTGATGAGTTGTGAACATAATGAGGATGTTGATTTTATGCACTTTTAGCATAGAGTGGCATAAACCATATTCACAACTCAAATGGTAATTTCTTATTCTTTTAGCGATCAATATTCTGCTAAACTTTTAGCTTATTGATCATGACCAAAAGTAGTCAAAAAGAAGTACACTTGAGACATTGGTTTGAGGGTGAAACAAGAAAATGAAATTGAAAACAGTGGTTCTATAAATTTATACCTATACAGTTTTCCAATAGCTTATGTTTGCTAACTTCAAAAAATTCTAGATCACGTGCTTTGATTGAAGTATAAGTTTAAGTTTAGAAATACTATTCTCGAAATTGATTCTTATAACAGAATGATCTCTTTGTGTGGGATAACATGAAGCTTTTTAAGCACCTTATCCACAGTTTGAAAGTTAACGACCACTGACATGGTACTGCTTAGTCTGTAGTTCTCCTTAAAGATACTAGAAGTCGATGCTACATTTCAAGAACTATACCCATTTCAACATTTACATCTGGTTTGTGTTTTGCTGTTTCATAGCTCCCCAAGGAAAATCATGGGAGAAAATTTGTTACTTCCAATTTCTCATTTTAATTTTTCCTTAAAGGAGTATCTAACAAACTTTGTTATCTAATTTTCTCAGTTGGAAGGCTTTCAAGAAGTCAGCTAAGCAAAGATCAGGTGCAAGTCTACCAAAATGAAGAGCGCAACAAGAGGAAGAACCTATTGGAGAAATATATTTGCTTGTGTAATGATGCCAAAGTCTGTCTACATATCCAGGCATCATATAGTCACCACAAGTACCATTTGCATCAAGGGATTGATGAAATGTACATTTGGCTTACAGGTTCCTGTGGACACAATGCTTTTGGAGAGCACTGCAACAGCCAAAGCAATTCTTGATCTGATTCCTGTTGTCAACATTACCAATCTTATCATGGGCACAAAAAAGTATCCATTGACAAGGTAAAATCCATAACCAATCATGCATTAGGGTAATCCTGCAAGCTTGATTTTGGTGGATGTAGATAGCTTCAAAAGTTTCAATGACCTAGGTGCATCTAGCACTGAAAATAATCTCTGACTTCGTCTACCACGTTCTTCTACCGTTTCAAGAATTAGATATGAAGGACTAATCGATTTTCAAGAATTCTAACAACTTAAAAAACTTCAAGTTTTAGTTCAGATGATTTAACAACTGATTACCTCAAAATTCAATCAACAAATTTGGCATTATACGACTAGATCATAAGCTAGATGAAGCAATTAGCAATGTAGTTGAAAACTGTTGCATACCGCATAAGGAATGAAAAGAATCTGGCAGCTCAATTTTTTGTTTCTTCATTTTCAGGCAACTRAGGATGGGACAAGGAAAAGGGGAATTTGTTCAAAAGAATGCACCAGATTTTTGCGAGGTAACCATCGTTTATAATGGGAAGAAGATCTTAAATGGCCACCTGCATCAGGAAACAGAAGCTTTTCCTTCAACAATAGTATCTGGTCAAAGGCCAGAAYCAACTCAACACACTGAAAGAAAMTTYYTTGAATGCATCATGTGCTTTTCAGCAGGCAAGTTCAAGTGAAAMGTAGAATCTAGCTGTTCTCTTGCCCCATTATTATCAAAATTGTACTCTGAAAATCGATGAACATTTTTAAAACTGAAACAGATATATGATGTGGATTCATTATTTTCAAGAATGACAAAGGGAAACAAGAATAAACTTAGCAGGAAACGATCGAATCTAATGCAAAAGACAATTCTTTGGCAAGAATCTTGAAGTTGATCTTATTCATATCATACAAGAGGAGTTATGTTGCAAAATCCGCAACAAGCCAACTATAACCTGCAATTTTGGTTGGTGACAAGAACAGAAAATGCATCAGAGAGACTGCTGATTCCAATCTTACATAACTCAATGTTGACTTTCAGATTGCCTCTACAGCTGTGAATAGAATCACGAGAGCCTGTGGCCACATTTGAATACTATTTTCCAGTACCTATTTTCCTTCTCTTTTTTCAACTTTCATGTTTTCTTGATGTTAAGTGCTGGAAAATAGCTAAGAGAATAGTTCTAAGTTTGAAAGATCTGAATTGCAATCTACTGTTCTCAAGTAATTGACAAGAGATGGTTACAAATACGGAGAGCAATATAATCAAATTTCATTGATATGAGTGGTTGGCTGCTTTAATTCCTTAAAAGAGATCGGGGTTTGATCCCACTATCGTATGGAGACAAATTCTTTAATTCTCTTGGTGAATGCAAATAGTTGCAATTTCGCCAAATGACTTCAACAGGAATGAGATTTCAACAGGAATGAGATCATGATGCCTAAGCTAAACCACCAGAAAGACAGAGGGCATAGAATTTCTCCTTGGATGCAATTAGAAGTTTTGGAGAGACTTAGCCAGAGAGACAATGCAAATTAGGCAGGAAGTTTCAGTGAATTTTTTTGCGTAAAAGGCTGGAAGAGTTGTGTCTTGTTGACGAAAGTGTAATTCTTAAATTTGTCCAATTATTTTTCAAACAATTTTATTTCATATTTTGGACATAAATATAACCATAACCTTAATCAATACATGAAGAGAAAATAAATGTAAAAACTGTTCATGATGTTAGAATACGTGAACGAGTATAAAGAAAAATTTCAATACTTTTTATTTTCTTAAACAAAGAATATAAAGTTAATGATTTTATAATTTAATTTTTTTGATATAAACAAAATTACTTCAACACAACTTAATGCATTGGACAATATGAAACTGGTCAAGAAAACTTCAAAAAGCATCCGTACCTCTAAATGTTTAGAAACTTTGTTCCTACACATGGAATCCCATAAAATCTAGGCACGTCAATGGTTCAGGCTTCCCAAATCAAATTATAAATTTTAGTGTTTATGTAACAAAAATAAATTATAATCTTAAGATAAATCATTACTATATACATAACATTATATATACATATATATTATGTCTGTAATCGTTTGGCTATCGGTTCTATTTGGTTCAGATKGGATTTTTTTGGCAAGAAAATCAAAATAAAATCAATTTATTTTGATTTGATTCGATTTTAAGAATATTATGAAAACTTTTATTACAAAGTATACAAAAAAGTAATCATCTCTTATTCAGTTTCAGTGCAATTAGATCAAAAAATCTGTGAGTACTATATTCTTCCTCCCGTTCCTCTTTAAAAAATCTGCAAACCCTAACCCTAACACAATCCATCTCCTTTCCTTCAACCATGTTTAACCCTTACGACCCCAGATACAACGATGCTTCTTCGTACCGTCATCGCCGAAGGTACTCCACCGATACACTTCTTTCTTCTTGTGTGTGCGCGCGCCTTTTTTTTTTGTTTTTCCTTCTTCTATTTTGCTAAATTTACTCATATGCATCGAACCATGTGCATTTCAGTGTTTACGGATGCTTGATTTTACTATTCTGTTGTGAAGTTTTGATTTTGAAATTAATTTTCTATTTCTTGGATTTTAGTGATCTGTTGGGCGGACAGCCKCCAAATCTTCCACCAGCTACGGTGGGAGGTAGTACGGCGAGCTATGGCCGTAGCGGTCCGGCTCCATATGGAGGTTCTATAGTGACGCCACAACCTGTGGGCGTTGGTAGTATAGTGGCTGGAGGCATTAGTGGTCGTTTTGATGGATACCCTGGTCACGAGCCTGCTATTGGCAGAGGCTTGGGTGGGGGTGGAGGTGGAGGAAGGGGTTTTGGCGGTGGTGGTTCTCGCGGAGGGATGGCTAATGGTGGTTTTGGGGACAGGAGAGGAGATGTGAGAAGCCGTGAAGGTGGTGCTTCTGGGAGGGGATCAGATTTTGGATATACTGGAGGTAGGGGTGGTGGAGGTGGGAGGGGCTTTGATGCTGGCCGAGATGGCAGGATGGGATCCTTTGSTGGACGTGGGGGAAGAGGTGGTTTTGATGGAGGACGTGGTGGTGGTGGTGGAAGAGGGGGTAGGCATAGCAGGCCAAGAGACGACCTTGACAATCTTGCTCTTCCAAAGCAAGATTTTGGTAAYTTGGTCCCTTTTGCTAAGAACTTTTATGTTGAGAGTCCGTCAGTGAGGGCTATGACTGAGCAAGATGTGGCTCAATATCGAACAAGATGGGATATCACCGTAGAAGGCCATGATATCCCAAAGCCAATTAGGATGTTCGAAGATGCTAACTTTCCTGGTATTTTACAATGAATTATTGGATTGATATTAACATACCATTTTGCTAATTGCTTTATTTGATTTTCCAGATTATTGCCTTGAGGTAATTGCTGGATTAGGTTTTGTTGAACCCACACCTATTCAGGCTCAAGGCTGGCCTATGGCTTTAAAGGGTAGAGATCTGATAGGCATTGCTGAGACTGGTTCTGGCAAGACTTTGGCGTATTTACTTCCTGCTTTAGTGCATGTCAGTGCACAGCCTCGGCTTGGTAAATAATTATTTACAGCTTCTTTATATATAATAGCCACTTCGCTTGTCTTCTACTTTGATCTAACGTGTGTGCCATGTAAGTKTAGCACAAGGAGATGGTCCTATTGTACTTGTACTAGCACCTACTAGAGAGTTGGCAGTCCAGATCCAGGAAGAAGCTTTGAAATTTGGATCAAATGCAAATGTYAGAAGTACTTGCATTTATGGTGGTGCACCAAAAGGACCTCAAATTCGTGATCTTAGAAAAGGTATATTAAATTTCTGTGCTTGTGAAAGGTGAAGTAACCAGGTAGTGGAAGTGGGTTTACTTGCAATATTTTGGGTTCTTTTTGCAGGGGTTGAAATTRTCATTGCTACACCTGGTAGATTGATAGATATGTTGGAGGCACARCATACAAATCTGAGACGGGTAACTTAYCTGGTGCTGGACGAGGCTGATCGGATGCTGGATATGGGGTTTGAGCCCCAAATTAGGAAAATTGTTTCTCAAGTATGAAATCTTTTTCCATTTTCGTTCCTATTCACATAAACATCCCTTTAGTTGGTTATACTCTATATTAACTTACATCTAAGAGCTGCTTCTAAGCAGCTACTAGTAAACTGGATCAATATTTAAATCTTTATTCTTTATTCATTCAGATACTAATATTTACATGAATATCAGAGGGAAACTTTCCTTGCTACATAAAATTAGGTTTGGAGATATGGATTTTCATTCAGTACTTGATCAATTGCGCCTCTCAATGACATGAGTTTCTGAACTGTATAATTAATATTTTTGGCCGTCATTTTTAATATTCCAATTATTAACTGTAGCCTATTATTCATGTTTATTTCAGAGCAGCTTCAAAGTTGGGAATTTTAAGAGTTTCTAAAGAGCATCTTGGGAAACTGAGTCCTATATAAGTGCTACTCTGAGTTTTTCTTAGAAACTTAGGAGCCTTTACTTTTGAAGAAGGGGG
>MEJB01000013.1:2862158-2952179 GCA_001752375.1 Rhazya stricta | reverse complement strand
AGGATGACGTAATGAAATTATTTCGCCTTCTATCGGGCGTGATCTTCGGTCAGTTTACGAGACGGATAGAAGAACCAATTCTCTCTCTTAGAACGAAAGTCCTCCAAGAGGTCTACTACAACTGTTCTTCGATCCTGCTCCTTTCGCGTTTTATCGTGAATTGTACTACACTGCACACCACTCGCAAAATCACCACAGCAACGGAAGCGTGGTCGTTTGGAATTGTTATGACAGAACAACAAAGGAGGAAGGATAAGAATTAAATCCACTGCATGAGTGTTAAGTGTGTAACTAGGAAGCTTCATAGACATTCTGTCACCACAATTAGAGACTCAAGCCCTTTGCATTTTCTGAATGATCCAGCTCTTTTATTATTTCAAAATGATAGTGAATAAAGGTTCCAGAAACACTTTCACATAGGATGTGCTTTATCTGAAATTAAATGCCTYTTTTAACAGYTCAGCATGCACCAATTCKGGTCCATTGCTTGGAAATAACTGTCTTATTTCATATAACCATGATTCATTTTAACATGTAGCTACAACTCTTGTATTTGGTTGATCAATGGGAATCCATTTCCCATTTTAGTTAATACAAGGTTGGAGACTCCTGACCTATTGCCTTATGGACCATGATGGGGGTTCTGTCTGGTTCTTTCAGTGCTAKGGATGGGGAATTCCTAGTCTCTTGAAGGTCATTGTAAACTAGCATAGGATTTGGGTCATTATCTCTGTGATCTCAGATCCAGTTGTCAATAAGGAAAAAGGAGGTTTGTGCCTTTCTGGGTAAGTTGGACGTAATATTTTGACATCTTGGCTAAGTATTAGTAGACTGAATCTTCTGGATTTTCAACTTCCGCCAATTCAATACTAGCCAAGTTCTTTATCTGTGAATGCAAAATAATGATAAGTAGATGTAATTTGCTRACACATGAATTCTGGCGAACCTTGTTTTAGTTTGAACAGAATGGCTTACTTGAGAACGTATTGTCACAGTATCCCTTAAAAAGGTGCAAGCATGCTCATGTATTTTCAAACAATAATCTATGTGGCTATGCCAATTGTATTCTTGCTCCTTCCTAWTGCTTTATATGGTGTTCTGTTTCTTACTTCTAGCAACTTATTTGTGGTTAAAAGAATCTTAAATGGTCAAAGTATGGAAAGTTTTRCATATTTTGGTAAAATTGTATATAACGTTTCCTTGATTTTAATAACTAAGTTGCCCATATAYCTTAGGATTCTAAGCCTATGTAGGTAGCTTGTCTGGATCAACCTGATATTTCAAGGAACTCAATTTTAAATTGAGAATATCAAAAAGTTGGTTTTACTCACGTTATCTATACCTGTTGGTTTGGGAAATGTTATTCAATTCATCATTTAAAGAGATCAAGTTTTCTACCTAAGATTGGTTATGCTTTTCCATTCTTGTCATTGTTATCCTTTAATTTGATATCACTGTATTGAAGAACACGTAATGTAGGGTGTATTTTTCTTTTATGTTTCCAAAATTATCTAAATTTTTGACATATGGAGGTATTCTTGTTTTGCAGATTCGACCAGATAGACAAACATTGTACTGGAGTGCAACATGGCCAAAGGAAGTGGAAGCTTTAGCAAGGCAGTTCTTGCGCAATCCTTACAAGGTTTCTTTCCCCTGGTTTTTTYCTTCCTGTTCTACATAATGGCTAGAATCACAAGATATTTGTTGCATGGGATCCATTGATGACATGCATGTCTTAAAAGCCTGAAACACATAGGTGCTTATCAGGAGTATTTTGGTKTCAGGTAATCATCGGGTCTTCGGAACTGAAAGCAAATCAGTCTATCCGGCAAGTAATTGAAATACTTCCAGATAYGGAGAAATACAATAGGTCTGTTTCTAGTGATTGGTGAAACAAGAATGACTGCTTTTGCATTCATATAAATGATTGCTTTCTCTGTATGCCTTGCAGGCTGATTGGACTGCTAAAAGAAGTGATGGATGGAAGCCGAATTCTTATATTTGTGGAGACAAAGAAAGGATGTGATCAAGTAACAAGACAGTTGAGAATGGATGGATGGCCAGCTTTATCCATCCATGGTAATAAAAGCCAGGATGAGAGGGACTGGGTTCTGGCTGAGTTTAGAAGTGGCAGAAGTTCTATAATGATTGCCACTGATGTTGCTGCACGAGGTCTTGGTAGGATCACTGTGTGTTAAAACTTAGGAAATTTCTCTGCTTTTAGACCTTTGTGAGTCTCCGGCTGCTGTCCACTTTCCTGGGAATATAATTTGTGGTTTGGGTGAGGAGAAGGTGCCAAGATWCCTAGGAGCCTACTTGTTTGGCATGGAACACCACAATTCGGAACCGGAGGAATTACAATCTGGATAGAGGATGCTTTATCTGCTTTGAGCCATTTAAAAATGTGACTTATTGGGTTAGTGTTTGACAATTGCCTTGCTGTGATAGAAGCATGAGGAGAAATGTCCTAGAATATCATATAGTACCGTACTGTTACAGCAGTGTTACATGTAGTACCATACGGTTACAGCAATGTTACATGGACACTGGGAGCACATTTGTGACTGATGTTTACTTGGAATTAGGCAGGTCGGTATCCATAGCATAATTAATTTCTTTCTACTTGCTATTCAGAAGGTACAAGGATGAGCTTGAACTTTGGGATATATAAGTARCTTAATGAAGGTTTTTGGTTCAGGAGCGGAAAGAACTGCAAAACCTAACCTTTCAAACTTTCCTGTTTGTGCTCTGGGTTTGGCTTTTTCTTTTCGTGGGCAAGAGAATCTTGTGTTCTTAGACAACCTTTACTTCACTGATTGGTCACATTATAGGGAATTTCCCAATTGATGAAATTTTGGAGAAATCTGGATTTATTGATTTTTTTCCCATTAGGTCCTTTATTTTATTTTTTTTAAGGAAGTGCAATGCTCCTGTTATTGTGTCCAAGTAGCATAGTTGAAGTCATTGCCGCACCCATCCACAGTTATGGTGCTGATTGTCGTGACAGCCCGGATGACTCTTAGAAGAATGTTCACCAATTGATGTTGGAGCAGCCCCTTATCCCTGCAAAGGTTAAGGTGGGAACATTTATGTGAGGAATGTGTTGTCTTACGTATTTGGTCGGTTGGATCATAGGACTGCAGGGATAAGGTTGCCGTTTCATGCTTTCTTTTCTGTATTTTGACAAAGTATGCTGCAGCTAATGTGCATCTGTATCGCTTGTAGATGTGAAGGACATAAAATTCGTGATCAATTTTGATTTTCCATCAAGTCTGGAGGATTATGTTCATAGGATTGGCCGAACTGGCCGTGCAGGAGCAACAGGAACTGCTTTCACTTTCTTCACCCATTCAAATGCCAAATATGCAAGAGATCTCATTAAGATTTTACGAGATGCAGGGCAATTTGTTCCTCCTCAATTGTCTTCCATGGCCCGTTCTACTGGTTTTGGAGGTAAAGTCATCTAAATCAACTTCTGGAAATTGCTTGTGCAAGCATCATTAATTTTTGAATTCATTAAATTGCCAAGATTTCCTGAGTTTTTTTTTTTCCCCCCTTCTGGTAGCAGGAAGCAATTTCCGGTCCAGAGGGCCGTCACAATCATTTAATGCTATTTTGGCTTTTCCTCGTTAGCTTCTTGTCAACATATTCTTGGAGATTCTGAAAGCAAGATTACTTTCTTAAAAAGAAGATAGGTCAGAGCATTTGACTGGGCTTTAGTGGGCTATCTTGCTTTATTAAAAGTAATGCAGTAGGAAACAATAACATCTAAGTGGTATAACAATATTTTATGAATTCTCTTGGGTTTTTCTTTTTCTGTGACTCGTGTTCTGCAGCAGAGAAAATCAAAGGGGGATCGCGACTATAATCATTGGAGACGGAAATGTGCTTTACAGAAGTGTTCACATGAATCTTCTTGATAGAATGTTTGACTATGTAGCATTTCAGTGCATGCTCTGCATCTGTTTCTGTGATTTGAGAGGGACGTCTGATGGTAGAATGGATGAAGGAATCAGTTTTACTAGAAATGCATTTTATGTCCAAGGTACAGATAACTAGAAARTGGAAAAAATGGAATTGGAATTGCATCTCAGGGTGTATGCAAGAGCTTCAAGGTGAGCAGCCATGGCCTTGTTCGTTGGTGGAGGTCCTCACCTCTGAATCTTCAAGTTCAGGACAAAATCATAACTTCCGTCAGACAATTTTGCATGACAATTTAGCAAGAAATCAGATAAAGGAGGCTTTAGATATACCTGGATGTCAAAAGAAGGTGCGGGCACTTGGTTTGGATAATTTCCTTGGGGACAGAACTGATACCACCACTCCATACATCACGTTTTTCTTTTTCCTTCTAAATCTCTAAGGTTAGGGTTTGAGGGGATGGTAAAGAGATTGAGGGGTGTTTATGTCATTGTGGTTCAAAGGTGTAGCGAAAATGGTAAAATTGACATTTTAATCTAGATACGTGAGATTCACAAAAAGTTCAAGTTATTTACTTAATTGATTTTGTTAATTAGGGATGAAGTTGTCAAATTGAGACAATCTATTTTTCTCTCTTCTCTCTTCTACCCCTCGTACCAAAAGAGAATAGCTCAAATGAGATGTTTTAGAATAGACATGCCAAAAATTCCTTCCTAGCATATTACCTTTTATCTCAAAATAAATAATATCTCGAAAAGGGAAACAATAAGCTTACCTGTGCTGAAAATGTGAATAAAATAATTTTAAAATGGTCAATTGTCTCTCGGGCAATTAAGGAAAAAGTTTCTACATCTTTGCTTCAACTATTTCAATTTCGAGATAAGAAAAATAGGAGAAGAAAACTATATGCGACCTGTATGATATCGAATTCTTTTTCTCGTCTTATACATGCTCTTTTTCCTTTGCATCTATAATTTTACTTTTAACACCTGCTAAGTTTTTTTTATTAATTAGACCTTAAGCGAGAATTTTTTCTTCATATGATTGATATTTATCTGAATTCAACTCGAATACGTCTATAGAGTCTTGACATTTATTTGTCGGTAGGCTTGATTTAAATTTCTTTCAATAAGCGCCACAAGAAGAATTAATACAAGCTTCCGCTTTGATTTAGTTATTTGTTTACCAACTACCCTATTTTGACTTAGTCACCCATTTAGTGTATTAGACCAAAATAAYCCAAACTTTGAATTTATGTTCGCAAATGACCTGCATTTTGTAGTTGTTTCTTTTTTGACATGGACGCCACTCGGAGTGGCACCTTAATGAGGTAAAGACATCTCTAGAAGAGGCATCATTGTTGAAGCAGCAATTCTCGGTTGAAATTAAAGATGCCAGTGCAGGGAGCGTCTTTAATTAACCTAAARCGCCACTTGTACTGGCACTTTCAGTTAAAGACGCCTCACAAAGGAGCGTTTTATACAAGTATAGATCTATCCTTTTCGCATGGTGTTGAAAATACCTACAATAATCCCATCCTCTATATTACAAAATTCGTTTCATTCAATAAATACTAATTGATATTCACGTTAAACATTTATATCATCTATAAAATAATATTTAACAACATAATAATGTCCAGAAGAATACGAATGTTTGTAACATAATCATAAAAAAAACATAGCCATGAAAATGACTTCGAATAGTCACAAAATAAGCATGTTCATGCAATGAAATAAAAAACAACTATGTTCAATACAACGAAATCATCAACTAAGTGCTTAATTCATTCTCACAATGTCCGAACAATTTTTTCTATTATGACCAGCTCTATGAAAATTCCCACATCTTTGAGGAGAATTGGAATGTCGATAGCTTGCATCACTTCTAATCCTCGCATTTTGAGCACGACCCCTCAAATTTGCCTTCATATTCGGCTTGTAGTGAATAAGGTTGAATGGAGGCGATCTCCAGTTCATGTGGAACCAGGTAAAAATTTCCAATATATGGTTTCCGATAGCGCTCCTTCGAATATACTTCATGAGCAAATTTACCTGCTTGCCAACCCCGATGACGGCACACAGCAAAAGTACGAGAACAAGGAATCCCACATACAGAGCACTTATGACAACTGCACCATTTTTCACTCATCTTGACGGCATATATTTTATTACCCCTTCCATCTCCTCTAAGTATAGACTTTTCACTAAACAAGCCACGTTGAGAATTATATTGCACCACCATATGTCTACGAGATTTATTTTCATTGTAAGAAAACTCTCTCCATATCCTAGGGGCAAAATGATGTCTATTATGAGCCACTATTCACGATGATCTGAAATACTTCACAAGTTTTACCATTGTCAATTCCACCAGTGCTTTTGGCGAAGAATGTCCTTTCTTCAAAACATTGTTCAATGATTCAGACAAGTTAGTTGTCAAGCATCCATACTTGTGTCTGTTATCATACGCAAGTGTCCACATTTCATGATCAATTGTATTCAACCAATCAAATGCGGCTTGACTCCAACGCTTAATCTCATCCATGATTACATTGAACTCGCTTGATTAGACTCTGTCCCTACACTGTATATAAGAGTAGACAAGTCTTTGTTTTTAAATTTGACATTAAAATCAGTTTTGATGTGACACAAACAATATTTATGTATTGCTAATAGCGGCTGCCACTTTCTCATTTGATGCACTGTTTGAAGTATACCCTTGTGATGATCCGAAATTAAATAAACTTGTCTTTGTCCAACCACATGACGTCCCAATAATAGCAAAAATCACTCCCAACTAGCAGATGACTTTCTATTTACAATTGCAAATGCTATGGGAAATACATGATTATTTACATCATATGTGCTAGCAATCAAAAGAACCCCATGATATGCACCTCTAAAAAATRTGCCATCCACAGAAATGACAAGTTGATAATGCCCAAACCCGTSTATAGATGGTCGAAAAGAGCAAAATAACCATTCAAAAAAATTTTACATCATTAGTCCTCCTCAGATGGTGTTTTCATCTAATAATTGTTCCTTGGTTAAAATCTTGCAAAGCCTGCATTTATGCTAGAAGAATTTGAAATGTTGTACCCCAATCTCAATAAACTATCTATGGCCAACTTTCGAGCATTCCATATCTTCTTGTAAGAGCAACTGTATCCGAACAACTTTTGGACTTCGACGATAACAATACTAACATGTACTTCTAKATTATCACGAACAAGATGAGTAATGTGTGTAGCAATGTATGCAGCTTCTAAATTTGGATGATTGTTGTTCGCTGTTAGGACAAAACAAGTATGTGCTCCACTGAAAAATTTCACCTCTCACTAATGATGAGTAGTCCTTGGAATGATACGGATATACCATGTATGTAAATATTCCTCGGTTGAATTTTTACATTTAGTCATCTACAATGATGTAGTGCTCTTTGCAATGACATACTTTCTACCTCGTTCAATATGTCATTGACAAACYACATGAACAACCTGTTTCTTGTTATCAAACCTCGTGTGAATCCAAAGGTTGGTGTTTGTTTCAGACGAATGATTAACTCTAAATACATTTCGATGAACTTCCAATTGCTCAGCCGATCCAATATCTTTTCAAAAGAACTTCAAATGTGTGATGCCTCACTGATGTTAGATGTTGGATTTGAGGGAGTGTTAGATGGTGGAATCTGCATATTCGATTCCTCATCTATCTCGGGGACATCCTCCAAGTGATCATAATTTGGATATCCATCATAGTTTGATGTGCCCTCTTAATGCATCCATCATAACTTTAGACTTACGTCGGTCGGTTAACTTGAAACCAAGTTTACCACTTCAATTACATAATACATAGTTAGATCACTAGGAAACTTCAATGTCAAAGGCAGTATGAACTGGTGAACTGAAGACATGTTTTCCTAGGTCACACCTATAGATGCAAACAATGTGTTGTTGCTTGTAGATGACTGAAATTGATCAATGGACTGTGAGAAAATGGGGACATGTGCCGAAGTACTTGCTACTAGGTTTGGGAATGTGAAATATTGTCCAACATTTAAATCCCAATAATTTCCCATCAACAATGATGTATACTCCTTCATATTGTTCGAATTAATCAGAGGACCTRCAACATTAGTTGTAATATATAAAAAGAGAATTTATTGTAAGATAATTTGTAAATATGAAATGACTATGACAAAATGATTCCTAGAATATTTACCTGCAATAGCTTATTGTTCATCTGGACAATCTGGAGTGTAATCATTAGATACAATATTCTCTGTTTGCATGTGTTTTCATGCTCCCAATAACATCTATAAATTGCTTGGTAAGTTCTATATGAGGTCAATGCCTTTGTCATCTAATTCATAAATTTCCCATTGAACTTTCATTCCCAGTCCATACATAGTAGGCACTCTTARATTCAACTTTAACCGCACCCTATTGATGTCAAACTTTCGTGTGGCACAATTATTTTGCACCAATTCACCATGGGTTATATRTTGTCTAACTATCTAGTATTTTTTAACACCACCTTAAGATATGGTCCTCGTATATCACGCTTAATCTCACAGTCCTAAAAWAAATTTAATTTTATCTAAAATTCTTCTAATATTTCAATGATTGAAATGAAGTACACCTAATTGACAAACAAGATCAACTAAATTTACAAAAATATAAACTATATCCAAACATAAACAGTAATTTGCATCCAAAAATATGAAATTAACCAATTGTGAATAAATTTATGAGTTTTTATGAATGCCATAAATACAACCAAATCTAGCTGAAAGTATAAGTATAAAATAATGTACTTACCAATTTCGCGTGTTCTTCGTTCTTGAGGTGCTCTGAGATGTATTTGGGACTAATTTCGAATGAGTTTCTGTAAATAGAAACTTAGATCTAGAATAATAATCAAGTGAAAACGCCACTCAAAGTGGCACTTTCATGAAAATATCATGAAAGCGTCACTTCTCTTTTGAATTTACTTCCCCTCACGTTAACATAAAAAAACAAATCAACCTTCACACAAAAGCTCACACAAATAAATGGCCAAAAATGACATAACATTATCTCCAAAACATAAACAGTCAAAAAAATTAATTTACGAACTATACAATAATGCTGGTCCAAACATGACCCACGTATAATAAATGTTAATTTACAAAATGGAAAAAAAAATCATATATACATCATGTTCCAAAGTATATCGAAYGGTGGGACGCCTAACTCGCCTAGGCCTCTCATCAGGCTCCTGCTGGTCTCCAATTGTCACGCCACCTCTCCGAGGTCTCCTCCTTAAAACTTGTAGACACTCATCTGGCTGACTAATATCGGCCTCAATAGACCCATCTGCCTGATTGACACACTCCTTTGGCTGAGTATACAATCGCGTATGTGGATCATCTGTGTAACTCATCTCATCATCTGGAATAGCGCCTGATGTTCCGGCACCATCACCTGTCTGACAAGGTATATCACGGATAGACAGATCAAACAAGAATCGATCTTCAATGATAGCACCCTTAAAGTGATCGTCTGTATAACTGTGTGGTGCCACATCATCCGCCCTYTGTATATCCCTTGTCTCGTTTGTCGAGTCARCCTCCCTCTGAACTGACTGGTCCTCTACTCGATGTCTTACCACCCCATCTATTTTGACCCTGAACTYGATTACGTGGTCGAATAATTATAGGCTAGATAACAGTAGTTGTAGCTACGTCTCCACACTTAATCTACATGACAATCCGTCAACAATGTCATGTAACATCCTGCTGTAGACCTCAGAATAAAATATGGACTTCAAATGGAGATCAGCATACGAAAAACCAGAATCTACCAGCTCCTGGATGCGGGTTAAACTCGAACTCTGCGAATAATAAAAAATAAAAAATTAATATATTGTTTGTTTAAAGTAATGAATGTAAAAGTATAAGTAATAACTTACAATAAACTACGTGGCTGCCTCTGTCTCTTGAAATCCATTAGGTGCTCTACCTCTTTGCTGAGGATTACTGATAACAAGACAAGTAATTTAAAAGTACCAATCTCAATAGTCCGGAATGTGCATAGCAGTGGGTGTGACATCAACACTGACTATGGGGTCACGACGAGCGTCCCACTCTCGAATGTACTCCACATGCTTATTGTTCCAAAATACCGCCATATTACCTCTCAAGCTCGTAGCATGCACTTTCGTAGTATAACATGACCCGCAAAAAGGAATTCCCTGCTCCATGTCAAACTRTCTGAAACACTCAAGATGGTCAATAATGCTCGACAATCTCCCAACATATAAGTCGGACTTTGGCACGCCAAATGTGAGACACAACTACATAATCTTGGAGAATCCTCGGGATCACATCATCATACGGGGTCTAGATAAAYTGCCAAAAGAATAATACTTAAACAAATATCAAAATTTCTATTGAATTAAATGGGAAAAATGAATTTATTATAGAAATTAAAGAACTCTTGAAAATTAAGAAATACTTATGGTATTTAGTCTCATCGAATCTAGTTGATCCCTATAAGTGACTAATACATGTGTTGACAACCGATGAAGATAAAGGTGTGCTACCCATCGTGCGACATAGGGAGAATTGAGAAGAATCACAACTCTTACAACATCCCTCGGAATAAGGCATACTACAGGAATGTGCTCCCATGCCACGACTATCGAAAATGTAAAACATAAATTTTACTATTATTTAACTAATATATGCAATGGCTGTATTATATAAAGAGATAAAATGACTCATAAGATACAAACCTAAATAAGAATAGAGTGATCGCACATCTCTCGGGATTGTAATTTGAAGTGGTGGCAGCATTGCAGCGATATAAATAGCCAAAAGCGGCGATCCCCAACTCAAACATCTCAACACAATAAATCCTCGAGCGAGCAAATAACAAGATCAACTTGTTTTCTAAAGTTGGTTTTGCAAACAGCATTACACCAGAAGATACAAGATCAAGCACGAGCGCTCGCATAGTAAGGCATCATCTGGCATCATCATTCAAGGGCACACATTCTTCTTAACGCAGGCTCATAAGAGAATATACGAATTTTCTCCTAACTGCAAATCATGGTTGCTAAATCCTACATCTGCGCTCTTGCCAATACCTCTGCTCTTATTCTATACCCCAATCATATCGATCGTCAGTAATAGCGTCGCCATCAATGGACAAACCCCATAATATCGTCACGTCCTATAGAGTGATAGTAGCCTCCCTGAAAGTGAGATGAAATGAAATGTATGCGTCTGTGGTCACTATATCTCAATCATTACTGTCATGGGTGCATGATCAACCTGAATACAATGGCATCGAGCAACCCTTTGAATCCTGCGATGTCTCTAAACTCTCTCACTCTATACGGTGCAACATGTACCCTTTCCAAAAATTTCCATCTCATTTTCTAACTTCTAATGTCATCTCAACATAAACCTTATCATCCTATACAAGAGCTTATTTATGATATGCCTGTCTYGTCAACACAATAAGGTCTATTGGACCCRGATGAATATCGATRTAGACACGCTCGTGCTCTATCTAAAAATAAGAGTAATGAAAATTTTTAAAAAAATAACTTCCTCTTTAAATAAAACATTTACCAACTTGAGAAGGCCACATCTATTAAACTATCTGATCATGAAATGAAGAAGGGGAGATAAACGTAATCATAAAAAAAAATATTGATTCTTCCTGGCTTGCTAAACATCGAAGAGGTACTATATGAACATTATGAGCTAAACTCGGATATCCTTGATATAGTAATTGAGTTATTGAATCATGCTAAGAAAAATGCAAGTGGTAAAATTACCATCAACTTTACCGCTAAACATTCAATTCAACTTTGGGCAACATAAATGTAAAAAAATACCTAACTAAACAAGTTCAATATCTTATGAAAAGAAAAATCTCAGAAATTTATTAACTAAAATGCAAGTTTCGAATCCAAMGATTGAGGCCCCTAGGTTAGGATGAAGGGGAAATAAAAATATAAGAAATTTGGTGTCAATTCAAGARGTTATTCTGAGGTGGCTTTTACTTTGCATTTTATGTTTTTTATTTGTTGAAGTTTTCTTAATTTTTGTTCTTTTCAATTATGTCTTTGACTTAAAAGTGGAGCAGTATAAATAGATTGAGATTATTCATAATAATATATTATTCCTAATTTTCTTATAGTTGATATATTATTCCTCATTTTCTTATAGTGATATATTATTCTTCATTTTCTTATACTGGTTTATTATTCCTAAAATATAAGTAAATTTAAATTTTAAAAATAAATTTGACATAACTTCCTCAATAAATAGAATATTTATCAGGCTCGAAAAGCCACATCAATTAAAGAACTCTCATTCTCCTTTAAAGTAACATCCGAAAAATCACTAAATTAAAAGGCCATAGTACATGAAAACCGAATCCAACAAGAACTTTTCAATAATTACTAACATAAATGATAAGCAATATTAATTGTTACTTTAAAAAATACATAACTACATAGGAATTTTTTTTCTTTTTTTACTATTTAAAACTAACAAGACTGAAGTACATATTAAAACCCACAAGACTGAMATAACTGAAATTGTAATCCAGAACTAAATTGCTTCTAAACTAAATTTCTTCATACTTCTATATGCATTTTCAGAATACATTTACAGAATGGAAATGTATTATGCAATAATCCACAAAAACAACCTTCTTTTGGAGAGATTATATCTCAAGTCTCTACAATGTTTAATTGTTTAGAAAACAGACACAGAAAAGGATCAGCATCAAAGCTGATGGAGATTATTCCCCTTGCCGATTATAATGATAGGCTAAGAGTTTATTCCTCTACTCAAAGAGTCAGGGTGGTTGCTGAATCTTGTAGATGTGAGGTAATAGTACAACACACAAAGTACTGGAATGGAAAGTGTTGGTTCATATACCAAATAGTTATGCGTAAAATTAAAACCCACTACACTGAAATGGAGTATTTAATTGAGTAAATAGATTTGTATGAACATATTGTTGCTAATATAAAATTTGGTTTGATTAACATTTTTATATCCCACAACGCTGAAGTGGAATCTCGTTTATCCAAGAGCAACCGAATTTTATTCACCCAACAAACAATACAATATGCCATTCCATTTGAACAATACACCAATAACAATACAATTTGTCATATAATATGTCAACCAAATTTAACAACAATATCACATACAATATCCGGTTTCTCTATGGAGGTAATGGAATGAGAGGATTGTAACTGAAATAGAGCCCATAAGACCCCATAAAAAATTGAGACAAGCAATGAAGATTACCTTGAGTAGCCGAAGAAAACAAGTGGGAGAGCCTGGTGCACTTGAGTCGCTGTAAGTGTTGAAACTAAGAAAACAAGCAATGAGTGTATACCACAGACTTCAATCGCCAGTGCACTTGAGTCGCCGGAGAGCTGTCGTCCCTAAGGCAGTTGAGTCGCTGGAGAGCAATGTCGCTGTGAAGTTCAAACTCGAGTTGCAGAAATCTAAGGGTTTAGAGGGATTTGCATTAGCATTCTAAGCAAAAGAATATAAAAGGCGATTAGAGTGCCACTCATCAGGCGTCTCTTCTTTAATTAGAGCGGAATTTACATAGACGTTTTAGCTAAGAATGAGAAATTTTTGATTTAGTAAAGGCGTCGGTGCAGGGGAGTCTTTGATTGTTGAAGACGCCCCTTCAATTGACATCCATGCCAAAAATGTCCGTACCTAGGAAAAATGAATCATTGGAGGAATGGACAATTAGAACCAGGTTTTTTGGGTCAAATTCTCACCCATTTACCAACTCACCGTTAACAAAATATATTTTTGAGTGATTTTGATAATATAATATAACATTCAAAATATTTATTTAGCATATAGAATGTATTTTCGGAAAAATATAGTACTTAAACAAACCTTAAAAGTTGTTTCCAATTAGATGAAAAATCTAAATATTTCTGTTGTTCATAGGGTTTTATTTTTTTTGACCAAAATATTATGAATTTCATTTTTATCCCTTTTCTATTTTTGTGAAACAAAATCCTAGGTTCTGTTATTCCAACTTACAAGGGCAATATCGTAAAAACGCTAAGAGAACAATCCTTTCCGTACCTTTGATCCTCTCCTATATATTCGTTAAAACCCTAACCCTTTCATTTTCTCTTCAGCCGCTGCCTGCATCCGAAACCCAATCCTCAAAAATCCCCTTTACCCTCCCCAAATCCCGCCGGAGAAATGACGACCCGCTTCAAGAAGAACAGGAAGAAGAGAGGTCATGTCAGTGCCGGGCACGGACGCATCGGAAAGCACAGGAAGCATCCAGGAGGTCGTGGTAATGCCGGAGGTATGCACCACCACAGGATCCTCTTCGACAAGTACCATCCGGGTTATTTCGGCAAGGTTGGTATGAGGTACTTCCACAAACTTCGCAACAAGTTCTATTGCCCTATTGTCAACATCGACAAGCTGTGGTCGCTTGTGCCTTCTGATGTGAAGGAGAAGGCCAATGGAAGCAACAATGCCCCCGTGATTGATGTTACCCAGTTTGGATACTTTAAGGTCTTGGGTAAGGGAGTGTTGCCTCAGAACCAGCCTGTGGTTGTTAAGGCTAAGCTTGTCTCGAAAACCGCTGAGAAGAAGATTAAGGAGGCTGGCGGCGCTGTCGTTCTTACTGCTTAGGGTTTTTTCTTGTCTTAGATTCGGGTATATTTTAAATTTTCGGATACTCTTTTTAATTAGTTAATGTTGTGGAACTTGAAAATCGGTGTATTGCAGTTTTGTTCTGGTGATGAAGTACACCTTTGGGATATTATTATGGCGTTTCAATTTCAGTTCAGTGCAGATTTTACACTGCTTTCTATTTACTTTGTGTTTGGGTTTTGCTTAGAAAATGTGGTTTGTGTGGTTTAAGGTATAATGGTTAGTGTGACGAGGTCTTTTGATTATTTAGTTTGATACTCTAGTGGCTTTAATGTTATCTCTTAAATTTTCAAAGAAGTTAATTGTCAGTGTTTTAGGATTTCATAGAGCACTAGTGTTCATGTGGATGATTTTGTTGTGTTGGTAATGTAGACATTGGGGGTTACTGGGATTCTGTAGATTTTATTAGCAGCTGTGGATTGATGGATGTAGGATATTGTCGCTGTGTTATTGGTTTATTTCTGGTTCACTTTATGGATCTATCCGGCTGGAGGTATTTGTCTTTGATGCACATGGGAGGTCTATTGTGATGGATGCCAATAATTTATTGTGTCTGTTCTGATTGTTCAATGTATCCTTAGAATTGCAGGACGGTGGCCATTGATTTTGTACTTCAACTTCTGTTTGAAACTTTAGGTGCACGTATTTCTTAGTTCAAGTGCTGACTTGAGAGTTTCTAGCTTTTGCGTGATACATAGAAGCGTGTTTTGGTGTAGTGAAGTAGAAAGCAATCCATGTAAAGCTATCTAAACAAGAGCGAGTGCGAGTGCACTCGCCTTAGGTGTTAAATACATGCAATGATAGAATACATGTCCATTCATTATCATAGTTATTAGGCAGGCATTTCCTTGTTCAGGTCATGAGTTTTTGGGCTTTTATGTCTGTGACTTGCTGAAATTTTTGCTATCTGGGCATTTGGTTTTTAGACTTCCATGCATTTGGTATAGCTCAAAATCTTCATGCTATGATAACTTGAAGGGGGAGGAATTATATCTAAGGGATGAGATGCATTAATTTTCATTGTTTAAATTATATGTTCCCTGAGTTGGCTAACTCTAATAAAAATGTTGTTTCTGAGGGAATAAACTCGCCCATTTATGCAGTTGGTAAGGAAAGGGTTGACATGGAAGAAATAGGTTGCACATCAAATGGCTTAGATTTATGGAGTTGGCATACTCCATTGGTTTGTCTTTAGAATCTTGTCAGCAATGCTAAAATACTTCAAGCCATACGATTCTCTATTTTTTCTGTATTTTTTCTACAAAATCATACTCTGCTGGTTAGGAATGTGCTATCGGTATATTCTAGAGGGCCCTTGGCTGGTAACTTGTATAGACTTAGTGATGAGCATAATGGAATTGTTCCTGTACAGATTGTGAAATTAAGGGTCTACTTTTTCCCGGCAGTGGTGGTTCTTTTCTCGTCGTCATGCAAAACATCAAGTGGCCTGTAAAGTGATGATAGTAGGAGTGCAGTATTCTTAACATCCATTGCATTGGTCGCCTGATGCTTTGACTTCTGATTGTCCTCGTTCCTTGCTGGCTCGACTATTATAGAGTATTGGGGACGTAATCCTGGGCGTGAAGAATAAGGGGGTTTTTCTTTTCGATTTTCTTAGGATTTTTTTGTTTGGATGTATTTKTGTCATCATAAATAATTCTTCTTTCGAAGACAATCTCYGTACACATCTTCCTGCGGGAGGTCATTGCTTTTCTTTAATCACAGATGATAGGCCATAAATTCTTGCTGTATCTCTAGCACACACTTCTCCAGCTGATGATGGAGATCTCTTAAAACTTGGTTTTGGTCCTTYTGGAAGAGATCTTCGATCAGCACTTACTATTCTTAAGAGGATGGACAATTGGATGGTTTGCCCGTAGATTAAATACAAGAGAAGAGGACTGAATGAACGTCATCGTGGACCTAATGATAATGAAGTTTTTGACAGGGAAGTCTTGCTTAGGCATCAGGGGCTTTTGAGCAAGTCGGCAGAATAAAACCTGTTCCTAACGGATGGTACTCCAGGCTGCTTGTCAATAAGTATGATCAAATCATATTTTCTTCTTTTAGTTACTGTACGAGTGATTTGCACTTTTTGTAATTACACCTATTCACTAGGAAAATGTGGATGGGATCCTCATGTAAAAGCCACTAAGCATGTAAAGGAAAAAGAAAAGCATGCCAATAAATAGAATTTGAAAGGGACAAAAGAAAAGGTTAAATTTTACCACAGGAACTGCAAATACATTTTGCTTTTCTCTTTTCAAATTAAATTGTATTTTCAACCCCTCAACCTAGGAAACAAAAAACGAAAAAGAAAATTGTTAAAAGACCTGTTAAACCTAAAGTAAATCAATTTGAGGTGATAAAAATGTTCAGGAAATGTTTCTTAGATACACTTTTTAAAATCATTATGTTAAAAAAAGGAAAGACAGGGGAGAGGATGCGATTCCATTTTTTCACAAATAAACCAATGCTTCAAATTCAAGAAAACAAAATAATTAATAATAGAAGAACTCAATTAAATAACGCCAATAATTACAAMGAAAGAAGTTTTAGTTATAATGACCTTCTAAGCCTTTACTTTTTCTTTCTAAATAATTACATTGTGATCTCCATGTTGGCAAGGTACAAGGTTCCACAATGTAAGCCAACATCATATGAAAAGCATACGTTGTAGAGGTCTTGCCACAATATGGTAGTGCATTACTTGAAATCTACGTTTGTGGGGTAATTTTTATTGAATATAATATAAGGTATATTAAAACAGAATTTTGATATATTAGTACAAATTGTATTTTTATGACATTTGGATCTATACTAATAAATCAAAATTCATTATGATATGCTAAATTTTACGACTAATATATAAATATTAATCTTTAATACATTTATTATCTTAATTATTGATTTAAACTCGAAATTATGACAGAAAATAAAAACCATCAAAAAATCGCTTGAGAAGAGATGTCAGAAACTCATGAAAAGATAATTTAAGGAAGTTCCAAAATTTATCAAAGAGTAATTAATTACCTTACAAAAATTCTTCTTTGTTCAAAACAAGCATGATGTTGACACTCTGTAATGGAACTTTAAGTGAGTCATTCTCCAACAAAAGCCCATAATATTGGAACAAACCATGAAATTGTGCAATATTCTATAAGGAGATATTGTCTCAATAAGTAATTTGTAAAGTGTCAGATAAAATTATTGACTAAAGTTAGTTTAACTTGTAAAATGATACAAAGGATATTTTATAATATAATTCTTATTTTAAAAGATAAAGAATATAAATTACCTTGATCGAATACTATTACAAATTAATAAACTATAACCTTTTATTTAATTTAATTAGGCATATACTATTATAATAGTTAATAAACTAACAAAAGTATCATTGAATCATTCCAAAAATTTATTAAATTAAATAATCAAATGTTTCTTTTATTTCATTTAATTACTTAAATATTATTACAAATTAATATACGATTATCTTTAAGAAATTAAGATTTTCATTTAATATTTAATACTTACTTTAGCTGTTTTCGAAAAAAATATTCAAATTATAACTTTTTCTAAAAGTAGTTAAAAGCGCTTTCGTATTTTTCTAAGGTGCTTTTGGCCAAAAAAACTATTGATGCCGATTGAGAAAAGTAAACCTAAATGTACTCTTGGTTTTGARTTTCACGGATCTAAGAGCCACTAATTAGCACAAGACAGATCTCCAATCCTCTCCGTATCTCCTTTCCGTTCTTCTCTTCTTCCTAGTAAGAGGTATCTGGAGGAGTTCACCATTCCCCCTCTTGAGGAGGGAAATAAATATACCGAACGTTCTTCCACATTTTATTTCTCGGTTTGTCAAACAGTTTATTGATGTATATGACGGATGACGTGATGATAGTATAGTGCAGTTTCTCAGTTCGCCTATAAGACTGAACACATGTGGGAGGCCTTGCATAAAGATATACATGACGAGCTTAAGCACAAGATATGAAAGTAAAGAAATTCACACATGCCCCGCATCTTCCGCGCCATTCTAATATACCATATGTAGACTAAAACCACTGAGGTATCAATTAACCGAATCTGCTTCATTTTATGTTTAAATTATGCCATGCAAACAACTCCTTTTTTATTTTTCTGAATAAAAATGAATTTGAACTTGGAGGAATTAATATGAGTGGATCAAATTAGAAGTATGTAAACAAATATAAATTATTGAATATAATTAGAACACATAAAAGTTACTACAATTAATTATTATTCATCGGTAAAATTTAGATATGTAGAAGTGGAGGAGGGGAAATCTTTTATGGTAAAAAACTATTCATTTCAATTATTTTTGAAGAAGAAAAGAGAGAAGTCCAGTCAATTTCAAGTAGRGGAAAGCATATACGAATACTTTATGGGAGGAGAAGTTCAATTCGGTGAGTTATTGGAGGCAGTGAAGTGGTTTGGTGGTCGCCTGCCAAGAAAATATTGGATGGAGTTTGTTGTCGTGAGTCTGGCCACAGGTAATAGATATATAGTTATTTGCTATTGTGCCACAAACGGAGGAGGGAGCCTTACGTCCTTGTCTTTGACTCTTGATTCGACCTTGGGTTTTTTGAAGAAATGCCAAGATTTTGGGTTTTTTCAAAGAAATCTGAACATTTTACAGTTTTAGAGACGGAGGATAGCCCTCTGCCTCATTTGTACTCAAGTTGTCGTTCAGATGATGTACCTGGACGGTATAAGGATATTGATGTTCGCATTCAGAGGTGGACTGCATCAGATATTTGAGGGGACAGTACATCTTGTGTAAAGCGATTGATCTACATTATTTAATAAATTGTTCTACAAATTCAAATTCAGCTAAAGGTTGATTGCTTTGACACAATATAGTATCATTCAAATATAAGATGAAGCTCATATAGTGGGTTACTTTCCTAGGTAATTGACATTTGATGGAAACATAACACTAATTACGCCTATATAAGGTGAAGCAAATCAAGCTATCTTTTTAGTTTTGGTCTGTAATTGCCTTTGAAAAGCTTTTCTAGAACCAAACAAAAAAAATCTCATAAATACACTAGTTTTTGTAGTTTTTAAGTTCTAAAAATGTTTTATCGTTCTACATATTGTAATTGTTTAAAATTTACATTTTATAAGATACATAAATTTTCGTAGATTTCAAGTTCTAAATTATTTTATCGTCTTACCTAATATCATTGTCTAAAGTTTATACTTTATAAAATACATGATTTTTTTTATAGATTTCAAGTTGTAAAATGTTTTAACATTTTTACATGTCTAAAGTTTATACTTTATAAAGCATAAGAATTTTGGTAGATTTCTAATTTAAAATATTTTATTGTTTTACATAGTACAATTGTCTAAATTTTGTACTTCATAAAAATTCCATCCAGCAACAAAATTTGCAAACAAGCMATGTTCGAGAGTCAAAATTAAGCCAGCTGCTGATATAATGCTATCGTATTTATTGTAATCCATTATTGTGGTAGGTGAGTGAAAAGATTAGTATTGATTAGTAAAGTTAGCTCAAAAATGCAAGAATTAGTGGCAAGTGTGGTTCTCTACATGGTTCTAGGGTTCCACCAACTAAAGTGACCTTTTCATTTTTGTGACAATTGAAGGTGGAAAACAGGGTGTATGGGGAAGCTTTATTATGGGTTGATGTATAATTATGTGGTTATATAGCTTAGTTATTGATTGAAAGGTAGGTTGTTTCTTGACCATTGGTCACAATTATTAGGATATTAAAGAAACTGGGAGAAAGAGACCCATGATTTYAATGAAAATTACGTTATTTAGATAATGCTGAGGTAGTTTTTGTATTGCATAATAAGAAAAATTTGAGGGTTATTGAGAACCACATTCACATCTGTAAAGATTAAAATATTTCTCTAAATGTTGATAAGTGGAAATTAGATGGATTTTGGTCCATGGCACTGTCATAGTTAGCATTCGGGATTCTGAAAGTTACTTTGAAGGGAYGTCGGTACCAAATAAAGCGAGAAGTATATATTACGAATATATTCATGAATAATAGCATACGCCCTRATRCTATATATGCATAAACCAACAGGCTASTTAGCATAGCAGCCGTGAGCATTTCCAAACTTATGCAGCCGTCCAAGTAAGAATGCTCGGCTGTTCCAATCAGAACGCTCAAGCATCCTCGAACACCACTAATCTAATGGCAACCACAACTGCAAAGGGATTGAGAGTTGTATCAGTGATAACTGATAAGGTAATAATTCAATTATTTAAAACTTTATTTTATTAAATGATAGATATTGAGTTTAAAATCATATGATATTTGTTGATTACATAAAAGACATGTGATCTTTATAGACTATTGATCACATATATGTATACAAATCATACCTTTTCAAATTGTTGAAAAKTAAAAAAATCATATGAATTTTGTTGTGCACAACCATGTGGTTCAGCAGGTATACCCATATTTGTAGGCATTGTCTCTTTTTGGTGGAGACACAGTAGTTAATAGTTCTCTATTACAGGTCTAAACCGTGGTGGCATGGTCCCAAAGAAAGGCACGAATTTAATGAAGACTATGTATTCCATTACATTTTCGTGGTTCTTGCTGCATCAACATATATCTTTATGGTACAAATAAGATTACCAATCTTCAATGACACGCATTATTCGAAAAGGATAAATTCGATAAGAACTCAATTTATATATATATATTATATATTGCCATTGTCTATGTACTGTCTCCATCTCTTTCCTCGAGTTTTATTTAGTGTTCTTTGGTCTTATGTGGCAGCAATTATTTGATTGTGCTCTTTAGAAGATTGGGAATATTTGGATGAATTTTACTTGTAGTTATGTGTARTACGTAAGTAAGTAATGAGTCATTTTCTTGATGGTGAAAGAACAATCCAAATGAGTTAACTGATTGTGTTAATATGTCGAATTTTTAAAATGAATTAAAGATTTTAAAATGGATAAAAAGTTTTGAACTTCCACAACATTAGAAAAATAAAAACAATCCAAATGCACAAACAGACGATGATAAGACCTCCGGTCTTGCGTGGCATTGAGCTATTTGTACCAGAGGCCAACTGCAAAATCCTTAGCGCTATGCTGGATAGAGGAGAGAGGCAGAACTATGTTTTAAATATTAGAGAGTTCCTCTATATCTAAGGGGTCAATTTGAAATTATTATTAAGAAAAGTTTATTAATGTTAGGTAATATATTATAAAAGCGGTATTGTCCCAATAAGTAATTTATTATAAGGAGTTTAGTAATATTTGTTGATTAAAGTTGTTTTAACATCAAAATAACATTAAAAAAATTGCTATTAAAAAAAGTGTTGTATTACCAGGAGGAATTGATTAGTGTTTGTTAATATATTATAAAAGAAGTATTGTCCCAATAAATAGTTTATAAGGTGCTTGATAATGTTAATTAAAGCTGTTTTAACATCAAAATAATATAAAAGGGATGCTTATATACAAAGGATAAATAACTTAACTATGTTTGATTTAATTTAACTATAAATTAATATTCTGTAAACTTTAAATATTTTAAATCAATATTTTGATAAGGGTACAACAATTAATAAACTAACGAAAATAACATTAAATCTATCCTAAAAATACAATTAAGTTAAAACTAAGTTTAAATATTAGGTGTTTAGTTAAAAGCGTTTTCTCCCATAGCAAATATACCAAACATCATTAAAATTGATTTTTGCCTCAAAAATAGCTGTTTAGGTTGAGGAAAACAATTTTTATGCCCTCTAAATCGAAAAGGTATGCAAAAAACTCCTCAGATTACRAGAAATTTTGCGATTGCCCTCAATTCAACTATAAATGCAGTCTGATKTCAAGMARTTTTCCCTCTTGTCTTGAGATTGGSGTCTCYGGGCCCAATAGTAATTATGCATTGGATGCAATATAATTCTWTATATTTGTCRCACGTTAAAYATATTAAACATCTTYGGCATRCTTATTYCACRTTAACTTTATCAATTTTCCTTAYCTTATTTGTCAAGGAAGAACTATTTTGRGCAAATTTACTTTTTATGATATTGACTAAGACCTTCYTGTCTTTTGGACAATGCCAAATTGCAAATTTCAATTTGTATCCTAATTTAGGTGTCCCACATAATTTTGTATTCTTTCTCGAATTGATTTTTTGAAATTGATGTTGATACATGTTTTTGTATCTATTCTCTCAACCTTGTGAAACAAGGACAAGCAACTCTAGAAATGGAGGAACCTAAAAGACGAAATCCCGTAATCAATTAATTGTCTTTAACTATACATTCCAACTTAAGGTCAAATTTAGCAAAATAGAATGTAGGTGGCTAAAGTGGAAAGGCCCTAAAATATCAAGGGCTATTAATTCATTAACAGAAATTGAAAAAGGGAATGGAAAGAGTAAGGGCCACTTAGTAATGTCTCAATATTTAAGGTCCAAAGACTCAAATAAAAAGAATAACAATAATTACATAATGGATAAGAATAACTTTCATTTTCACTTTAAATTCTCATTTAAGTCATATACAATTAAGTAATAACAAAAATTTGTTACAAAATGCACTAAAGTAAATAAGTAGTCAAGAGTAGCTGTTATCAAATCATTCTAGTTGGACAATTACTTAATCAATTAAGTTTAAGCGTATAATTGAGTAAATAAATTGTCCCTAAGGACATGTGTTGGAGTAGAATGTCATTTCATATCGTAATTACTTTGCACCCGGGAGTAGAATACATTTTTTGCTCCTGAATTAAGGATGCGATAATGAAAATGATGATTAATTTTCTATTTTTAAATGTCAGAAGAATGAGACTTTCTTAATATGACTTATATGTCCTCATGCATCACATTACTTTAATATGACTATTTGCTAATATCAAATTTCTCTTTTCAATTTAGGTGATAAAATCATTAAAATATGGATTTTTTTATATATAAGGAATTAATCAAAATATTATCCAATAAAAAAATATTTTTACTAGCCATTCAGGCATCATTTTTATATGGGCTTCCCTGTTATTTGGTCAAAATGCATACTCAATTTTTAAATTTGATCATTTTCTTTCCAATTGGAAATTTCCATTTAACTGATTTAAACAGGGTGTGACGGATAATATGAAAGGTCAAAAATACCCCTTATTTTTTTGTGATTCAAAAAATTACCCTTGATTTAAGGGAAAGAAGTAGTATTTTTTTTTTTTTTTTAAAGGGAGGATTGATCTGACAAAATAACTCTCTTCAGCCTCCTCGTCTCTCCATCTATCCACAGCTTCCTCTCTCCCTTTCCAGCGCCTCCAATCCTCTCTGATCAGCACACTCCGCCATCCTCTCAAACCAGAAAATATCAGAAGAAACCATTGTAAAATTCAAAAACTCCAAAACAAAAAAGATAAATAAATAAATAAAATAGAAAACTTCGCTCACTTTCATTACTCCAAAAAAGAGAGAGAACTTAGTTATTATAAGAATCACTTGCACCAGAAAACACTAACTAATATTGAGGTGGATATCTTAACAACTCGCTTCTTGAATGTTTGGTTTGAAAGGAAGTGCTGATTTTTCCATATCAAAGCTAACATTTAAAACAACGTTTTTTTTTTTAAGAACATGTTCAGCAACATAGGTATGGAAAGAATCAGTTTTATAGACTCCAACATGTAAATCAGCGATGTGTATTGTATGATCCTTCTCAATAGGAATTCTAACAATTGATCCTCACATTCTAAACTTAACTCCCGTGATGGAATCAAATAATTTATTTTCCTATTTGAAAACGAGAGTAAAGTAAGAGTATGTCATTGAGAGAGAATAAAAGACAAATAATTTATGTCTCTTTTTGAAAAGGAGAGTAAAGTAAGAGTGTGTCATTGAGAGAGAAGAAAAGACGTGGTTGACAACTATTAGAGAGATTTTATCCTTTGATTATTAAGGAGATAAGGAAGATGATAGTGTAAATTCATTTGCTAGAAAAAAAAGCCACGGGAGGAATGAAGTAGTCAAATTCAAACGATAAGTATGTATTTAATAATTTAATTAAATATCTGGGATTTTGTATTTAACTCTTTTGACATATATATGTAGTTTTAAGACATAAAATTAATAAAATACATAATTTATAATAATAAATTTTTTAACAGARTAACGATCAAATAACATCTATAATTATAATTAACTATCTAGGTAAGACGTTGCACTAACGAGTAAGGATGTTTCGAATCCAATTCCGTAGTTTTGTTATGATATTTTGATTATTTTCTTTGTCAACTGATTTTGGATTAAATATTTTTAACTTTTAAGAGTATACAGTCTCACACATAAGAATCCAAAAATAATTATGAACATTGCAAAGAATCCACTGCCCTAATAGTTCTACCCAAGGCTAATAATCATACTTCGCTTTGGATAAACTATTAAGTACTAGTAGGCATATCGGAGGGCGGAGCTAGTTTGGCAGGGGAAGGCGACTCCTCAATATCTTTTAAAATCTTATATAAAGTTTAATATTTTTTTATACTACATATATATATATATATATTAAAAGGTTTTATTTCGTTTCCTTAAATATCTTGATCATCTACTTTTACTCTATTAAAATTAAATTTTTAACTCCATCCCCAGGCATACCTCTTCCCCAACCAGCCTTCCTTTTGYCCCCATATATATTCACCAATGTCCTCTTTTCCTGGTTTATTTGATCAAGCTCACCCCTCAACAAAATGTAAGAGGATTTTTAAACCATGTTATTAAATCTAGAGTAAATAATTCAATAATTTGAGGTAATTGGTAACAGATTATTAAACTAAAACAAAGTTCATTTATAGCGCAATATTTAAAAARCTCTGAATCAAATATTTTCCTCCCAATTAAAATTTCAGACTAGTCTCATGATGAGAATATTAATAAAATAAAATTATCAGCTAAAAGAAGTGTGTTRTAGGGCATATTCCGCAGGTTACATAAGTGGATCGAAATAAGATGGAGCCCAATTTACATAAGGAGATTCAATTATTGAGATGGAATCAAGAATATGAAGACACCAACATGGGAATCTTTGATCTTTGGATTTGGATAAATACAAGAACCTAAAGTACACCATGTCGTCCTACCATGGTACTTCCCAACTTGCCATAATTAAACCAATGCCTGCCAACTAAATTATTACTCATTAAAATAAAATATATATCAGAAGCAGTAGTGGAACACATTAAGCACTTCCATAGAATATAGTACCGTATGTCAAGGAGACAGCATTTGCTGAGTTGGACAGTTGGATTATGTGATTTAAGTATGGAATTTTATATATTAGTATTTAGTTTCTCATTTATTTCCAAACGTATAAATACAAAAGTAAGAATTGAAAGAAACATTTTTTGAATTAATTTATTTAGATAAGCGTCAGATATAACATTATATAATGATATAATGATCAAATGCCAACTTATCAACTTATCTTACGAGATTAGTATAATGACATTTTTAATTATGATTTTGTTAACCTTAAACAATCTAAGACCGCCACTGATTCACTAATATATACCCGAATCTATGCGTTATTAGGGTTGCAAAATAATCGAGTCAAAACGGATCTYGACTTATAGTTGAACGTTTAGTTTTGTACATTTTCGGTAGATAGGCATAGAATCATTAAGGACAGGATTTCATCCAACAGTTTATGGCAGTTGATAATTYGATACCTCATTTGATGAATCTCAAATTTAAAGTTTAAAAAATAATTTGAATTTATAAATATTAACTTTTTTTTTAAATTCACTTTACAGATCTTATTTAGATATCAAATTATTAAGCTAGAATGTCATCACTTCAAATTTATATAAGGAATTAAGATTTACTAGTATATTTTTTTTGGTAAAAGATCAATCAGAATATGATATGTATACACTTCATTTCTAAAATTGAAGATAAGCGATATTGGAGGACATAGGAGGGAATCAGAATAAATACATGTCATGTTCTATTTGAAGAATATAAATTTATAACAAAGACTGTATTAAAAAAATGTATCATTGTAAGGAAAACATAACTCTTTAAAATATTGAATATATATCGTTATATTAAAAAAATAGTACAAACTCGATCCGCCAAACCTGTTACTTTCAAGGGCTTAGGACGGGTCCCAGTCAAGTCGATCATAGGTTTTGTCCTCATGACCCAGTTGCACGCCCAAGATGCCCATACCCATGCTTGACGGGTTTGAAATCGGTCAAGCTCGCTACRAGACCGCCCGATCRTCCCATATGCCAACCCTATACGTATGAGATAGAGTTGGGTAAGACCATGGAGAACGTTGTGTGGGAAATGAGAGTGAAGGTTTGTAATGGAAGAGTTGGGCCGACGATGGAGAAAGCTTTCAAGGAAAGATAGTGACAGCTACTAATGGGATTAGGTTGAGGATGGAAGTCATTGCCAAGGGAAGACTACTGGTACAAGCCCTAGCACTTATATTAATCTTAAATTAAATCAAGAAAATTGATTGTGTACGTTGAAATATAATTATATTTTTTTAAAATATAAAATTCAATCAATTTGGGACGGAAGGAAATAAAAATTTGCTTAAACTTTCATATTACTCTTAGATTCCCATTGTTTCATTTTTCAGAAAAGATCTTCTAAAATTTGAAATTTATTTAGGAGTCTCAAAATGAAAATGTTTCCGCAAAATAATCCGAAAGACAAGTTACAATATAATAATATGTGAAAGCTTTGGCCTTATCAGTGTAAATATCRAGAATATGTTACTGCATTTTCGTCCATTAGCAAAAGCACATYGTCATATCAAGTAACGCACTAGCTACTTATCTCATTGGACCTCCGATAAGTCCCGTTAGTTTTTTCCTTTTCAAAGAAATTGAAAAATCCCTCCATAATCTTCCAACCTTATTCCAGAAAAGCCCCCACTTTCTCTCTCTTCCTTAGTCACGTGACCCCACCCCTCTTTCTTTCTCTCTTTATCTCTCCCCACTATCTCTCCTCTCTCTCTCTCTCTCTAAATCCAATTTTCTCTCTCTATAAATCTCACCCTATCTTGCCATCTATACATACACTTCTTCGCACAGGAAAACACACATTGTTGATCAAAGCTCAAGCTCTAGTTCTAGATCATCTAGATCATTTCTCTCTGTTTGTGTATTACTCATAGTGAGAGGTGTAGTAGTGGTTGCTGGTGGCGCCGCGTTGGTGGTGGTGGTGGTGGTGGTGGTAGTGTAAGGAGAGGTGGTGCTGTATGTCAGTAGATATTTATACACAGTTTTGCGGTGGATTTGGATTGGCTGAGCTTGCGAATCAATTACAATGGCCGCAACTCCGGAAAAGGCGACGCCTCCGACTCCCTGTCACCCCGTTGATTCCTCCGTCATTCGCCGTGAGGCTGCTTCTTCCGCTCCTGCCGTCGTGCAGGATTGGGCTGAGGATCAGAAGGGAAAGAAAGCTGCTTTGGCATCCTTTATTCGAACTGAACCTTCGTCAAATGCCACAACGAAAGGTGGTCCTCTCACTCTCTTTTTCTTGCTTTACGCGCGCCGAAATGGACCTATATGTGTGTATGATTAGCGGCATGCGCGCATAAATGCAGATACATTTGAAAATTTAACAGTATGTACCTTGTATAAAGTTTCTTAGCGGTACATAAATTTATTATGTATATACATACAGATATATGCCACTCGATATTATTGCTTTGGTACTATCATATACTTATCTGAATACATAAAAAACATTCATAAGTATGTGTGCAGCTAGTCTTTTATTCTTCCGATGTGCATAAGGCTATTCGGTCTGTAGGTGTATAAGGCATCCGATAGTGATATGTATTATTTTAATCTTGGATCTTGAAGTGTGGTTAGGTCGAAATGCACTAGTTTTGCTTTTGTCTGCAGATTGTATAGCTTGTTGTATCTTTTACTTTGGCAATCTTTTCTTGGGTTATAATTTCTGGTAGATTACATAAGAGAAGGAGAAAGAAGAAGGTGATGTTTGTTTTACCTTTAAGTTGAGTTGTCTTTAGCCATAGGTAGCTCCGAGAATCATGTCTCTATGTGTAGAAAAAATTAATTCAAATAACATCTCAAATATGAAAGATTGTAAATAAGTTTTAGTCTTATTAGTCTGCTAGGCTTTAGTGACTAGCTTCTATCAATGATTTATTTAGTTACTGGCGATGTTGATGATTTTAATTATTTAATTCTGTGTTCCAACCTTTAGCTTTAAGGAAAAGGAATATTGCACTTATAGTTGATGTGATGCTGGATTATGCATTATGAACTATCAGTTGCTAGAAAGAATAATTGTGTTTCTGGTTAGCATAATGACGAACTCTTGAAATGTTCACCTTTCAGAAGCGAAAGTTATGTCTCTTTATTTTATGTATGCGAAAATAAATATAAAAGAATGGTGAATATTGGCATTTGCTGTTCATTTTATCAGCTATMTTTTAYCTCCATACTATTGTTCTCTGGTGGTTGGCCTCTTATTATTTTGGGATGTAAAAAGGATTTCAAGAATGTATTTCTCTTTGGGATGGTGGTGGTTACAAGCTTGGCTCCAGTTTAGTGGTGGCTGATGAGAACAGTCTGGTATTTGCTAAATTTGCTGCTAATTACTAAAATGTTCATGAAACTTTTTCAAATCTGGAACYTATTGTCTCGGGCCTTGGTTTTTCCTTGGGTATATAATTTGTTCATTTATTTATTTTCTTGATGAGATATATATGATTGATACAGAGTATGTTCCTCCTAAGATCCATATGTTTTCGTTCTGATCCATAGTGTGCCCTATAATATTTTAAGAATTTCCTTGCATTTTGCACACAAACCACTTATTGTAGTGGTGCAGTTAAATGCTGTAATTCTTTAAAATATTGTGAAATGACACCAGTTTGTAGGTTATCTTACCAGTAAGGCAAAACACGCTTTAACATATTTGTTGTTGCATATATAATTTGTTTAAAGGTCTGGAATTCAAACTTGCAAATTGTTCTAGTCGGCAATTTTGAATTGTATGCTTATAATTCCTTTTTTCATAATAGTCCTTAGTCGTGATACATAGATGATTTGTCTTTCCAGGCCTTCCAGTCATGCTAAGGGCCCAAACTTGTCATCCTTTGGATCCTTTAACAGTTGCTGAAATATCAGTTGCTGTAGCAACTGTCCGAGCAGCTGGCGCGACCCCTGAGGTGCTAACATGGCTCTATAATTTTGTGTTTATTTTGTTTTTTCCTTTCTCTCATTAGCTAGTACAAGAATTTTGAAGTGCTTTTATGGCTACTAATTTTTCTGCAATACTTCAGGTTAGAGATAGTATGAGATTTATTGAAGTGGTCCTCTTGGAACCAGAAAAAAGTGTTGTTGCACTGGCTGATGCTTATTTCTTTCCACCTTTTCAACCCTCGTTGCTAGCCAGAACAAAAGGAGGGCCCTCAATTCCGAGTAAGCTCCCACCAAGGCGGGCTAGACTTGTTGTCTACAATAAAAAGACAAATGAGACAAGTGTGTGGGTTGTTGAGCTAACTGAGGTCCATGCAACCACTCGCGGTGGACACCACAGGGGGAAGGTTATCTCATCAACTGTTCTTGCAGATGTTCAGCCACCTATGGTATACCCTTAATTTTGCAATTATGCTATCTTTTGGTTCGTCAACATGTATTTTGCAGATTAAGTAGTTATCAAGTTCTTTCTGATAGCATTTTCTTTTTCCTAGGTGGTTGGTAATGATTCCTCTGGCATTACGACCTTTACCAATAAGTATACAAGGGATATAAGGATGTACAGACATATAGGCTAGAGAAGTATATACACAAATAAATGTTCAGTTTTGAAATTTCAACTGCTTTCGAAACTTTCTATTGTTTATAGCTGCATATATTGGAGAATATTTGAAATAGAGCATACTTTTGAATGAAAATCCAAATTAGTTCATAAATCTTATCCTTGTCGTCCTAACCATGTTAAAGGAAAATATKTCACTCAAACCTTTTGTTTGGTTGGGTAGGTATATTTTTCTCATGGATATGCAAATATTAAACTTCTTAACCTTMCTGGCATTGTGATCATATTCTTAAAACAGAACTTTCATATTACAGGATGCTGTGGAATATGCTGAATGTGAAGCTGTTGTGAAAGACTATCCTCCATTTAGGGATGCAATGAAGAAGAGGGGCATTGATGATATGGATCTTGTGATGGTTGATGCTTGGTTAGTTACTTGTACATTCATCACCTTTTTCTCCAGTCGATTACTAAAATTACCTCTGAAATTGACCTCAATATTATTTATTTTTTTTTTTTAAACAGGTGTGTGGGCTATCACAGTGATGCAGATGCTCCAAGTCGCCGGCTTGCTAAACCACTTATATTTTGTAGAACGGAGAGTGACTGCCCCATGGAAAATGGTTATGCACGCCCTGTTGAAGGAATTCATGTTCTTGTTGATATGCAAAATATGGTGGTGATTGAGTTTGAAGATCGAAAATTGGTTCCCTTGCCTCCAGCTGATCCGCTGAGGAATTATACTCCTGGTGAGACAAGAGGAGGGGTTGATCGAAGTGATGTGAAACCCCTGCAAATCATTCAGCCAGAGGGTCCAAGCTTTCGCATTAATGGACACTACGTGGAGTGGCAGAAGGTATGTCTTGTTTTGTTGTTTGGGTTGGCTACGTAATGTCTTCATAAAAGAACTGTAGTTTGAAGAGAATTATGTTTCATTGTGCAGTGGAACTTTCGAGTTGGTTTCACTCCTAGAGAGGGCTTAGTTATACATTCTGTTGCTTATGTTGACGGTAGTCGAGGTAGACGACCCATAGCTCATAGGTTGAGTTTTGTGGAGATGGTTGTACCCTATGGGGATCCAAATGATCCTCATTACAGAAAGAATGCGTTTGATGCTGGGGAAGATGGGCTTGGGAAGAATGCTCATTCTCTTAAGAAGGTACAAAGAGACCTCCAAATACTGCTGCTTTTGCTTCCTTTTTTTTTGGTTTTATTTTTGTTTCCCAAGTCAGTGTTCAAATTCCAGGCTCTTTTAGCACCAAGACTAACCCACAGGGAAAAAAAAAAAAAAAATCATTTCAGGGATGTGATTGCTTAGGATATATCAAGTACTTCGATGCTCACTTCACTAATTTCACGGGCGGTGTTGAAACTATTGAAAATTGTGTTTGCTTGCATGAAGAAGATCATGGAATCTTATGGAAACATCAGGACTGGAGAACTGGCCTGGCAGAAGTTCGTAGATCAAGACGTCTAACAGTTTCTTTTATCTGCACTGTGGCAAATTATGAATACGGATTTTACTGGCACTTTTATCAGGTATGTTGGAATTTGGGATCATGAAAGCAGTTTGTATGCATTAGTTTCAAGTTATGTGAAATGAATGCAATCTGTGCTATAACCAAATCCATAAGTTTGTGCACAGGAAAATATATTGCTATATTTACTCTATAACCCAAGCAAGATAGGAAATATCATTCTAGCTTTGAGTCCCTGGAAGTACAAGTAGTGACACATACTACAAGAGAGGGAGAGTAGAACAGCTGATAAACTTGAAGATAAGCATAGATATATAGGTGCAGTTGAAAGATAAAAAAGTGTGTTCTAGTGCACGTGAATGTCAATGCCGTACTGCTATTGCAGTTAAAATGTTTGAGAGCTTGCAACTGTTTGCTGCTTTTTGGGGCTAGAAATACTACTATTATTATTCTCTTCAAACTCTATTTACTTTCTTTGTCAACTTATGCTAAGCCCTTTTGGATGTTGCTGTAATCTGTGGCTCTAGGATGGAAAAATTGAGGCAGAAGTTAAACTTACTGGAATTCTCAGTTTAGGAGCGCTGCAACCAGGAGAGTATCGAAAATATGGAACAACAATTGCTTCAGGATTATATGCACCTGTCCATCAGCATTTTTTTGTTGCCCGCATGGATATGGCAGTAGATTGTAAGCCTGGTGAAGCCCACAATCAGGTATATGGTTACTAATACTCATAGCTAGCCTGATTACCTGTCAACTTATGATTTTGTTTTTCTATTGGATGCTGAATTTATTGATGAATATGCAATACCTTCTACAACTGATTATGATTTGTATAAACCTTTGTATTTTGCTTTAATAGGTTGTTGAAGTGAATGTCAGAGTTGAAGAACCTGGAAAGGATAATATACACAATAATGCATTTTATGCTGAAGAAACATTGCTTAGATCTGAACTGCAAGCAATGCGAGATGTCGATCCCTTCACTGCTCGGCATTGGATTGTATGTGATCTTGCATTCTTTTCAAGCTGTTGGTTTTCTTTTGTTCTGTTTCTTGTTCACTCTTTTATCTGTGGGGTAACTTTGGAAATGTCACCTCTATTTTGGTGTGATAAACTTTTTCTCCTCGATTTTAAGAAAGTTAGTTTTTCCTCTGAATGCTATGTTACTATTCTTTTTKGGCTTCTTTTGATGGAATCAATTTATTGAATATGTTAATCTTGTTTCGGATTAGCTTGGCAAGTGGGGACTTTATTCTTGAAGTTTTGATTTTATGCGTGCTAACAGTCTATTGTAGCTCTTCTTTTGGGGGCCTAAATGCATATTTTACTGTTAAGCCWGAATGTATAGGCCACAACAGARTTATTGGTGGGTTGGACAGAAACATAGGTCTTATACTGGTGCTGTACTCTAGACTTGTGKGATTGTTTTGCATTCTTTTARTGATCATTTTGTTGGAATCTTGGTAGTTAATATAATTTTTTCGTGTGTTTACCCATTTTATAAATGTATCTAAGGAATAATTACCACCTTCTCTCCAATAGCAGAAAACCGAAAATTGTTTACTCACATGTATGCCATAAATATCATTATCCTATAAAATTTAGACTTATCGAATTTATTTTTAGCGTTTATGCTCATTGTCCTATATTGCAGGTGAGAAACACGAGAACTGTGAATAGGACTGGGCAGCTGACAGGCTACAAACTGGTACCTGGTTCAAACTGCTTGCCGTTGGCTGGTCCAGAGGCCAAGTTCTTAAGAAGAGCAGCATTTTTGAAGCATAATCTGTGGGTCACACAATATGCACGTGGAGAGGACTTCCCTGGAGCAGAATTTCCTAATCAGAATCCACGTGTTGGAGAGGGATTGGCTTCATGGGTTCAGCAAAATCGATCTTTGGAAGAAACTGATATCGTTCTCTGGTAGTAATTAATATTTCTTAAGTATTTGTTACAAGTCCTACTAAGTATAAGAAGTGAAGAGTGCAAAATATCTATAAAGAGCTTTCAAGTAATTAAGAGAGGTGCCATATTTCTTCTGTGGTTAACAATAAACCTCCTTACATCATTAAAAAAAATCAATAACTTATACCTATTTACAGAAATGAACTTCGCATAAGCTTGTGTTTTGCTATTCCAGAGGTAAGTGTATGTCTATATAATAAAGTTTGTTCTTCAAGGTTATTTGTTATGGTTTATGACTTTTAACACCTTATAGGAAAGCTTTATTGTAAGGGTTGATTTTAATGTTTAAGGAGTCTATGAAGAGCTGGATGAGATGCCTTTATGAATTGTTGTGTTAAGTATCTCTGATAGTTGAGGAAAACAACATATACTTGTAGGTATGTCTTTGGAATAACACATGTACCTCGGTTGGAAGATTGGCCTGTTATGCCGGTGGAACGCCTTGGTTTCATGCTTCAGGTATGCTTTTTGAACTGCTTAAGTCTTTGGCTGTGTATCRTAATAAGATATATTCTTCTTGCATAGCTTAGCTTGGATATTGGACATTGTTGTTGGCAATAAAAGTCTTTCAGATGGTGATTTCTTTTCTGTTTTCTAACTTGTAAAACTGATGTTTCTTCTCCATCAGTCATTTGCATTGCATGCATCTATGGGCATACTTCTACTTGGTAGGAACAATGATAGCACAGATCCAGATGCATCTTGGGATCAATAGTTTGCTGTTATCATGGCAAACTATGCTCTAGTTGCTCAATCAGATGACAGCCTGATAGTTTCTCTTGGTTTGCCATTTCAGTTATTTTGATAGATAAGGCAGCAGTGGTGCACATGCTAAACTTCTGTCTTTGTCAATAACTTGCTTTCTAGTTTTAGTCATGCTCCCTTAAGGTAGTTAGGTTCTAATTCGCGGCTCATTCAAGTAAAACATAAGTGTCATAAAGATGCTCCATCTGGACTAAATTATATTACAAATTATCAAAATTTAGCTAGAGGTGTTTTCTTTTTCTTTTTTTTTTTTCATTGATTGGTTTCTGTAGAACCGTCAAAACTGGTTGGGCCTGCCCCGCAATGCAAATGAGTGGATTGAGTTGGGAAAATCCCAACCTTTGGAGGTGTGGCTGCAGGTATGAGGYAGGGCAGGTTGGGGCAGGCCAACCTGCTTGTAAATTAAAATTTAAAAGAACCAAACTTCAAAAGTTTTAATTAGTCTAATTTTATTATATTATTCTTTTAGTTTAGTTTCATAGATTTTGTTGAGCTTTATGAACTCTTTTTAAGTTTTAATTACTTTGTTGAACTATTTGAACAAATGTAATGAAAGATATATGGACTATGATATGGTGGATTGTGGCAATCATTTAACTGTATCGCTTGCATGGACTATTTAGGAGTTAGGAATTTAAAAATGTTAATTATGTGATGGATTTTTGTAGTGAAAGTTTTGAGTTTTATGTGCCRATTACTTTGGCTAATATGTGTAAGTGTGAAATCAAGAATTAGGAATTTATTGGGTTCTCTGGAGATCTTATTTATAAGGGGACTGATTTCCAGGGATTTTTCTAATTTCTCATTTTCTTTTCAATTTTTGGTGGGCCGGCCCACCTAACCTGCAACCAACCTTGGTTGGGCTGGGTTGGGTTTTCCCAGCCTGCCAGGATGGCAGGCTGCCCTGCTGCGGCCTCAGCCCATTTGACAGCTCTAGTTTTCTATCATCTCTTTTGTTATAATTAACATTATTTCTATTTGTATTGTTACTACTATTCTTAAAAAAATGCATCCGAGCTTCTAGTTGAGTTAATTGCCGATATACATAACTAACATTTGTATGCGTTTGTTAGAACAGTGTCTTTTACATAAGATTGAAGTATTTGACGCAGTCATTTGAATCGTAATACTAATGTTACTGTTTGAACAGGTACATGGTTGGGAAGAAATACTGATTCTTCTGCAATGTTCTAATTGTGTTTATTGAAAACTTGCTCCAGCTCATATAGGATTTTGCTAGTAATGGTTTAACTTTTCTTTTGCTAAATTAATAATCCATTAATTTGATCGACTATATTTCTCAGAAAGAAAAAGGAAACACAAAAAAAAAAAAAAAAATTAATAGCTTTTTCCATGGTCTCTTTATTTGTATTCTCCAATTCAGTTTACCTTAATACGGGGTTGGCATGACTTCCAGTAGGAATTCCTTCTATTTGAGTTTATCATATAGTATTCCACTTAATGTTTCAGCCTTCTTGCAAGAGTGAAAATGATCTGTCAATGCTCATTGGGGAGTGGGGGGGGGGGGGGGGAGTCTCTAAGTTGGTAACAAAATGTGGCAAATAAGAGGAATGAGCTACCTTTACCAATGACCGACCATATAATGCGACGATAGAAGGTCAATTTTAGATGGATCAACAGATCTCCATTGATTCCCTCGTAGATTCATGCAGAAATATGCAAGAGGAAGGAAAATCATCTTCGCAATTTTTTCTTCACTAGTTCTTTTAATTCAGATAATCTGATCTGACTGTTGGCCAAGAAGAGGATGATTTATTACCTTTTCATATATCCCTAAGCGGTCTTACTATCAGAATCTGGAAATGACTAAACCAAATTTCTCTGATGACTTGCAGAATCTATGAATCAACCCCTGGACAACCCTAGATTAGCCAGAAATTCCTTACTAAAGACTTCTGCAGGATATCTTAGATGATACGGCTTGCTATCAGCTTTTACATTTACATTTTTTTGGTTGAAATATCTTAATCCACTATATTCTTCCAGGATGAGAAATCAGAATTTGTGATTTTCTTGGTTCTCGTTAACACTGTGGGACTGAAACTTGCAAGCAACTACAACTTAGTTGACCAACCAAGGGGCTCAAATGTTATTATTTTTTCCTGTTCTTTTGGTCTCTCCTTTGGTTTTTTAATCTTGTCTCTCTGCTGCTTTATGAACATCTCTTTCTGTTCCCTCTTTTGGGTGTAAAAATTCTAGACCTTTTCACCTAGTTAGTAGGATACTTCAGGGGCTATGTTTTAAGTTGGGTTAAGGTGAAGTCTACTATGATTGTGTCTGCATGCAAGGCTTTTATCGTTTTCTGTGTGACATTGGTTTGCATAGCATTCCAACCATTTTCTGGAACAGAATGTCAGTCATTGGATTATAAGTTGTCTATTGGAGATAATTTTTTGATGGGGAGGATTGTTTATATTGCAATAAGGGACAAATTGGGATAGAATACCAAATGATCCATGTAATTGGTTTACTGCRCATGTGCTTTTGGTTAACTCCTGTATCTAATTACAGCGCATCACGTGATATCAGGATTCATTAATTATCCAGTCCAAGTGAAACGTGGACAAGTAGGTGCAGCTAAGTGAAGGAACAAGGATAGAATATGTTTTTGGTTGGTTTGTCCATCTCGTGCATGTGCTCGTCATTGTCACAAGTTTATTGCTTCATGATTTCATTCGAAGACTTGAATTATGCCATTRATGTCAGGCTCATTTATGATAGAAGATATTTTTCCGTGGGGAAATTAAGAAGTACATTATGYRAAAATCTTTACATTTAGAGTTGACCAAGTTAGATAATCCACATTAATGCTGTTAACCATATTCCCCTTGGCTTTTATTTCTTGTATTTCCATACCTCCCTTAATTTATTTGTTTTTTTCAACGAATGCATTTGTTTGTCGACTCTGCTTTGCATATCATATTTGTGTTTGTGCATCTCCATACTTCCTAATAATTGCCTTCCTGTTCCTCTTAATGAAGGCGGAGAAATTAGATATGATCATAGCTTTTGGGCTCATATAATGTCTACATATTAACTGCAAGGATGCTTTTACTGAACGCTCTACGTTCCTTGTGAGTGCAGCCACACGGTTTCTTTAACTGCTCTCCTGCAGTAGATGTCCCTCCCAATACATGTGAGATGGACGGCAAAGAAGCCGATGTTAAAGAAAGCACTGTAGCGAAACCAATTCCAGCTGCTCTGGTTGCCAAGCTCTAATTGACGTTTCTTCTTTTGGAAGTTGTTCAAAGGTGATTGTGCCAAATGGTGGTTCTGGATCATTTGGTTGCAAGCTTGATATAGTGTTTCTTTCTATATGTAACTCTCTTTACCCTTATGTATTCCCGGTTCCTAGTGAAGCAGCCTCGAGTGTCAGGAGAGAGTTTATATCTTCATGCCTGTTTGATGTGTTTGAATTAAAAGTTCGAATGGTTGTTATGTACAACGTGTTTCCTTATGTTGGAGTCACTGAGAAGTTACCAGAGAGAAGTTTCCTTCAAACAAATCTAAGTCAGTTTGTCGAATATGTGAGGGTAARCCAAGCGGTGGCTATTTGTTTGTCTGTTRATACTTTATTTTACAGTCGATCATGGGTATGGAGTAAATAGCAGTTTGTGTTAATGATGTGCTAAACCCTTTTCTCATTATATGAACTATGGTCTCTATCATTACATAACAATTGACTGCAAATTGATTCCTTTTAGTTTTGGAGTTTTTCCAGAAAAACCAAAGATGATAGCTTTTACTTAGATATTGAAATTCAATTCTTCAAAGGAAAAAAGAAGAAAAAGAAAGCATATACTGAATTCCCAGCATATATTTGAAACATAGTTCAGAAAGCATATACTGAAGCACTCATTTTGTTGGACTCTTGATCTAGTTTCGCGTCCAAATTAGCATAAGCTTCCTTTATCTTAAATTGATGTTCGTTATGTTTCATATAATATACATGGCAAGTAACAAATTGGACTGATCTTGGAAATACGCATAAGCTCATTTCCTATTTTGAATGTCCACTTTTCTTTTGCTCCTTTTACCCGAAAATGACCTTTAATTTTCTTGTAGGAAATTTTCTACTGTTATGTGTTGTTCTACCTGCTGATATCTACATAACCATATATCTMAAATAGAGATTTCATATGTGGGGCACTACTTCTTCATTAGGTAAAGAAAGGTGTTAGATTTGAAATTTGTTGAGGGTGAGATTTGATTCTCGGTTAGCAGAAAGTTTCCGTAAACAGAAGTTAATCTTAGGGAGTTACTATACATGCTAATTGGTCTTCTGTTGCTTCTTTGACTGGATGGATTGCAAAAGGCACTGAAGCAGCTCAATCACTGGCCTGTTTAGCTCTTTCTATGAGGGACTCAAGATGATTACTGAGGGTCGATTGCAGCTGCATTGGTGCTCCTGGAGAGTTGACTGATCATGTGAGGAGGAACTTGGAGAGGATTTCGTGATTCTAATGTTGACCCTTTTCAGTATAGGATATTGGTTTAGATGAGCTTCGGCACGGGGGGAGCCTTGAAGGGATTCWAGTGTCGTGGCTCTGATGGCCGGAAGAGGAGGAGGAAGTGTCAGCAGCAGCTTAGATGGCACCTCAGATCGGACAGGAAGGGAGGTCCCAAGGTCAAGTCTCCCCTGTTCTTAGGAAAGCTCTGATCCTCATTAAGAAGCAGTAATCGAGTGGACAATTCTGGTATTACTCTAATCATCATTATCAATTAACAATTACCTTAACCAAAAAAAAAAAAAAAAAAGTTACACAAGAAAAGGAGAACAAAAATAGTACAAAAACCGTTGGAATTAACCTAAACTAATTGATTTGCCGTTCACTCTGTACAAAACTCTGTTGGGGTCCTCCAATTTTGAGTCCATTACTAGTATGAAACACTTCCACTTCTGGGAAGAAGACTTCCAACTCAAACAATCCTTCTCTCAAACAAGTCCGACATAAGTAACTCAATTTAACCTGCATTGTAACGTTGAATTCAAAAACTGTTTCCAAAATCTCATATCGCAGCTTAGTACCTTTCGACTCGGGTGCTGATCTTGCAATCAATGTAGTTTGGTTTCCCGGTCCTTGTTGAAAAGGAGCAGCAATGGCTTCCGAAACCCCGAATTCATCCAAGGGATGAAACATCTTCACCGCAACTTTCCTGCAAACCATTGGCGTGTGTTCATTAGGATTTCTTGCTGATATTTCAATCCTCCAATCTGCTCTTACATAGTGATCGAATGGGTTGTGTACGACGCTAGTATCCACAGAAGCAGAATCAATCTGAAACTTAGGATCGTGTTTAGTGTACACTTTCGTGGTAAATATAAAYCAAGACAGGAACCCAATTACTAGAAGTAGAAGAAACACCAAGAACGTTGTCTGCAGGAATAATCGGAGCAATAATCCAAGCCTGGAAGCATGAACTGATGGTGGGAGAGATGATATTCTTTCGTAGGAGTTAGATGGATGTTAATGAAGATCCAGCCGCTGTCAGGAGTTGCACATATGCAATTTGGAGGACTGGATTCTTTAGAAGGAGATGGAGGGATATCAATKGTGAACCCAACCGGAGAAGAAGGCATAGATTGTCTTGAAGAAGTTAGAGGGCTCTCACTGAAAAACTCGCCGGAATTTGCAGGGTTGCCGGTGGTGTGCCGGATTGAGGAGAGCTAGACATATCTTCTGAATTGGAATGTAGCGTGAGATGAAGAAACAAGGAGGTCTCTCTCTCTCTCTCTCTCTCTCTCTCTCTATATATATATATAATGTACAACATCTGAAATCCTATTAGGAAAATAATTTGAATGAATCAAACAAAACTTTCCTAATTTAAATGATCCATACCAAATTTGGAAAGTTATTATTTCCGAAAATTTGAGTTATAATTATTTATTATTATTTTTCTTCTTCCCGTTGAAGATTTTTCAATTTTATCTCTTGGTTTCCTTAGGGTGCACTTGGCTAGTTAATTTTTTAAGCATGGCACGGTGAAAGTTCGGATACATTATTTGGTTTTTTTTAAAATAGGTAATTGATCAAATAAATGATAGATAAAAGTTTATTTAGTTATAGATGATATATGATATATTATAAATTTTAGGTTTGGTTTGTATTTTTCTCCTCTTACACTTAGTTCTTATTATTGAAATAGTATGTCATATCATATTTTATAATATACAAAATATATAATAGTTTGTAAATATAAATTAAAAATTTTATGATATATGTTTATATAAAATGCATGTGATTGTGCATCACATAGAATTAAAATCTAGTTAATGATGAAAACTCCTAGTGATGTAGGAGATGGCTTCATGATATCARGTGTTCTAATTCAAACAATTGATATGATTTTACTTTGTTTATATTTTTTATTTTATTTTCTAGAAAATGCAAACTYGTCACACAAACATAGGAATTGGAACCAAAAATATTTATCATTTCTATTAAAAATATTTGGCTTCTATCACTTGGAGAGACCTATGATTATGAAGTCGAAAGAAACTGACTTTTATCATTGCAAATTATTACTCACACATTGATAAATATGCTATTACCTAATTTGACAAAGATACCTTGCTACATTTATCAATTTTAACTGTTTATTATTTGACAAATTATTATTCACACATCGATAATACAGAAGAAACTTAAAAGAAATTTAATCATGAACAAGTTACAAGTGAGCTTCTCCAAACAAAAAAATTGAAACGAAAAACAAAAAGAAAGAATTATCAATGAGATTACAATAAAGTAAAATATTGTTTGATAAAATTAAATTTTAAAGTTTGAAAAATAATTGAAGTTATCAAAGTTGAAAATTTACTCTAAATTCTATTTATAAGTCTAGATTCTACATTATTTTTCATTTAAAACATCTTTTTCAGTAATTGAAAAAAATATAGGTTTCCAAGATGGGCATTTAAAAATTATGTTGTATATTATTTTAAAAAGATGGACATTCATTTAATGAATCACAAAATAAGAATTAAAAATATTTAATTTCTTGGACGTAGACGTTTCCAAGTCTCCTTGCATATTCACTTTCCAAGGTTTTGGAGGCTCATTATAACGAGGATTTTGACAATCTCGTCTTTCAAGTGTTCTCTATTTGCAATCATACCCCTACTTTTACATACTTTACAAATATTACAATTTTGCAATTATTCGTTAAAAAAATATCAATTTTTACCCTCATAAATGGCCTAACAAATTCTCACCCTTCAATTTTAGTAATGGGAGAGTTACATTGATCAAATTTTCTACCCATGAAGGGTATCATTGAGACAATTTTGATGTTTGAAAGGTAAAATTGTTAATTCTTTTAAGAACATGAAGATTAGGGTTAGTCTTTCATAATCGTTACTCATTATTTTTTGTTAATTTGATATTCGGTAAATAGTATATATTCAATATATTGTATTATATTCAAAGACCAATAATAATAAATAAAATTGTGTCAAATCATAATTAATGCCTCTTGTTTATGAATTCTAGGCAGTCGCATTATAATTAAATTAGGAGAAATTATAGATAATAATCAAAATTGAAGGATAAGTGTGTTGCTGCATTTTCCATTTCGTTGGAGGATAAATGTATTACTGAAAATGAACTTCTGTATATCATATACAATGCTGACATTTCTTACCTCCAAATCGTACAATAAAATCTTTTTATTATTATTTTCTATACTCGAGACAATTAATATAAATTAAACGGAATATTTTCATACGATAAAAAATAAATAATTAATAAGTTTTCACTTTTATACTCGCATATTTTAAATGCGTAATATATTTATATATTTAATTTTAATTACTTTCAGCATTTCAAATTTTAGTGTGTAAGAAGATGACTTAATGTATACAAAAAGTCTTTGGGCAACTTAARGCACCGATCTTGCATGGTCCGAACATAGAACCAAGTAATTTCAATTTGTGTACTCTAGATTGTATGCTAATTTTACATACAAAAGTTATAATCTCAAATGCGAGATAAAGTTTATTTCTTCATAAATTCGAATAAATCAAAATATGCGACACCCTTGATATATATTTGTTAAACGTAACACTTTAAACTTTTATACATCATTTTAGATACGTTTWATCAAATAATCATGACATAAGTAATATCATTTGTTATATCCCTTTATAAAATAATCTTACGTGTCTTTAAAAAAATTAATTTTTTAGCTGAAATTGAAACAAATCTAAGGAAAGAAAAATAGTTTATCATTTTTATGACGATATTATTGAATGTCCTATTATTACTTGACGAAAATTGAAAAATGATTTATTTTTTTAAAAAAGTCATTCTTATATCTGTAAACTCCATTCATTGTAATAATTAGGTTGTAACTAATATTTAACTAATTAATAAAATATAATAATTTATTAATTTGTAACAATTATTAACTAATTAAATTAAATAAATATATTAAATTTATTAATTTTTAATAGTATTCAAATAATTAAATTATTTATCTTTTTTAAAAAATAAGAATTATATTATGAAATGTCCTTTTGTGTCATTTTGTAAAATAAACCAACTTTAATCGATAGTTTTACGAAAGGTTGGAGATCTCATAACACACTTTACTAGTACACACTTCTATCTATCGATTAGAATCCTTCTCCTCAATTTTAAGATAAAATGCATACATATTATATGATGTTATGATTGACGTATTAGGAAAATATAACAGAAAATTATAATAGAAGATTTGGAGCCTTTTACTAAATTGTTCTATAAATTACTTATTGGGACAACACTCTATCTAAGAGCACTTTTCCTAACAATACTTTCCCAAGAGCAATTTCAAACCAGTCCTAAATCTAGAAAGAAACCAGATTAAGTCAATTGGCGAACTCCTAGACACATCTTTGGAAATGAATTCCTTCCATTACAGTTGTTTATATTTAACGCACTCAACTACCATCTTATGATCAGTTTAACCAAGAAAAGAAAGATAATTATGTGGATTACATCCTTACAATGATGGTAGTTAGTTAGAGATCATGGAATGAATTGACCGCAAGAACGTTTCACTCAYATATAAACCTGTTAAAAGAAAGAAAAAAATTCATTTCTGGGAAACAAGAATTACARACAGAACTTGGATCAATGTTATTCCCTTGATTGAGGAAAAGAAAACATTCCCACCTCGAAGTCAAAAGGCTTTTCAGTATAACTTTCCTTTTACTATCAACACATACGATGTATATTCTATGTTTAAGAAGACAAGAAAAGAATGGATTTACAGCTCATATATGACTGAAGACAGGATCTAGGTTTGCCCCACTCAAATATTCTGCAGACAGTGATGTTAATGGATAGTTACTGAAATCTCCTGATTTTTCAGTCTGAAGATGCCCTTCTTGCCACGGACTTCGGTTCATTTCTTCTTCAGTCTTGATCCCATTAAATTGATACTGATAAACTGAATCGAACTTGTTATCAGAATCCCATGATATTGCAGCAGCAGTTGCGCTATCCACCATGTTAATGTTCTTGATCATTTGAACAGCAGGACGATCGTTTGAAGATATTCTTGAAGCTGTACTATCAGAAAAATCAGCATCTATCATGTTTCTGTGGTCCAAATTGGCTAAGTTCGCCAGTGAGTTGAACCCGTTGCTGGGGAAGCTCTCGAATTCGTTCTGATTATAAGGTCTTAGACTTTGTTGACACTGGCTCAGAAAACTCGAATTGTATCCGCAAGGATCAATATTTGCTTGGAATTGCAGAAGAAAAAGTGGATCAAATACTTGTTTACTCACTGGCTGCTGCTCTCTTGAACCCTCCATTGATCTACTAAAAGTGTAACTGGTATTCGTCACTCCAGATGATGTTGTTGATGAATGTGAGATTCTATTAGTCTGTGGTGTCCGCAATGAAGCTTTTTCTGTACAAATCTTCTCATCCGTTACTTTATTTTCAGTTATCGGCTGGTGTGTTTTTGGATCAATTCCTTGCTTTAGTAGCTTCTTCTTCAAACATGAATTCCAGAAGTTCTTTATCTCGTTATCTGTTCTTCCTGGTAATTGAGCTGCAATTTGAGCCCATCTGCCATTTACGAAGGAACATGAATTATTGCTATAGACAAAGTACTGAAKTTAATAATGAAGTTCAATYTTTTTTTAAAGATTMCAAACTTGACCATTTTAACTTATTCTAGTACCTGTTGCCAAGTACTTCATGCAGCCTAATAATAAGATCCTCCTCTTGCTGAGAAAACATTCCTCTCTTAAGATCAGGCCGCAAGTAATTGATCCATCTCAGTCTGCAACTCTTTCCACACCTCTGCAAACCTGCATGAATCAAACAACCACATACCGAATTCGTGTCTCTGCAGCCTAACGAAAACTTGAAGATGAAAATAAAAGAAAATTTACCAGCAAGTTTAGGAACTGAACTCCAGCAGCCAACACCAAATCTAGTAATATAATTGTACAACTTTTGATCTTCTTCTGGTGACCATAAACCTTTCCGTAGTTTCTGTTTTATGCAATATGAATGGCRGCCCATTTGGGAATTGAAATGGTGCTGATGAAGGAGCTGTTGCTCACTAGGATGTGGTATGCTGGTGATGAATACTAACAGTAACCTCAAGATTGATAGCTCAAATGATTTTCATATATGGGATTTGGAATAACAAGGTAATGACTTCTGTAATATCAGAGATAACTTCTGATGATTTAAAGAAGACTATAGAGAAAATCATACTTAGGAATGAAGTTAAGAGAGATAGAGAAAGAGAGAGAGAGAGCCCAGGAAGGTGAAGCAATCAAGTGGTTTCTACGGCAAATCTGGTGCTGCTTTTGCATTCAAATGGATTGGTTTTCAAGATATCTCTATCTAGAAAAATGAAGGCAAGAAAAAATGAGAACAACTCCATAAAAGTTTTCTTAGTTTCTTATGAGTAAGAGTACAGTTATGTAYATGAATGCTGCACAATAATGGCAATATAGTGCAGAAGTAGAATATATATGAACCCCACCATAAATCCCCTACCCCATCCTCATAACTCCTTAGGGAAATTTCAGAATAGAAAAGTGTTAAGAGTGATAGTAAAGTAGTCAATTTCTCATCAACAGTTTCCATTGTCTGCAAAATTCAGATCCTTTCTTCCTGCTTCWTTTGCAACCTCAAATTCAACACCAAAGATCTCAATTCTGGACCATTTTATTCTTTTATCAAGCATTTTGACCCCAAGAATCAATAGATAACTCCTCATTCGCAASATTTAATCTCAAAGTCTTATTTGAGAAGTACTCAACTTCAGACTTTTTTTTACTTCATTTATAATATTCGAACTCAAGACATTACGTGAGAGGTACTAAACTTCAAACGTTCTTGACTAAACTCACAAGATTGAATGTCAAAATTTTGAATCAATCAAGTTTATGTCATCCACACGGTTGTGTTTTTGGTTTATGTCTTTTTCTTGGATTTCGTCTTGAAAAAAGCACAATAATACTATTTGTGGTCTTATTGTGGTGAGTTATTTTCAAATTGAAACTCTACCGACACCAAAATGTCAAGAAGAGCAGGGTCCATACACAAATTTGACTCTTAAGAAAACACTTATCAAAAGTAAAAAGGTAATTAGAGAGAGTTCATGTATTAAAAGAGATTATGTGATTTTCTTTTSGATTTTTTTTCTTGATGATGATGTAGAAAATGAAAGCTACAACCAAGAAATTTAGTTAGAAATGTTCCAACCGTGTTGCTTTCTATTATGCTTTTAATTAAGTTCACTCTCTCTTCCATAGTTTTCAAGAATCATTTTCAGACTTCAAAGGACAAGGCAAAGGATTTAGGAAGAAAACTGCTAGCTTGCCAACTTCTTTAAAGGTTTTCCTTAGGCTTTAGGTTTTATGAAAAGAACTTCAAAGTACAATATCTATTAGACTATGATATTCATGTGTTTAAAAGACCTCAATCAAAAGGATGAGGTCATTAGATAACATTAAATTTTTGAATATTGATAAATAGTTGAATTTTTACGCGTAAAAAATCTATGTTATAATATCTGAATTTATATGTTGAATTTGGTTAAGCGTTCAACAGTCACTTTAACAAATTTTGAATAATGTTAAATTYTATCCTTTTTYATTCCTTTAATTTTTTATGTTTTTCAAAACTTTAAAGATATACAAAATTATTGAATCTACAAAGAATACATTATAATAAGCTAAAAGTTACAAAGAATTGTATTATATTTGCCAAACTAGAGTTAGTTAGAACAGATTTATATTGGTTAGTAGACGAGAAGAAAGATTAAGGGAGATGATAGTGTTAACTACGTCTAGTGAACAAAAGATTATTAGACTAATACATGTGTTTGTATTCAATGATAAATGTTAAGTCAAATCTTATCACTCACTTAAAATTTATAAAAGAATTCACAAGATACTTCAAATAATAGCGAGTATTTCATACATTCCAAGTTACATTTTAAAACGATCTTAATTGGTTCAATTTTAATTAATAAATTACATTATCAAATCGGCCCCAAACTCTGTACTTTTATCTATTGTTTATCATATTATTTGAAAATCCTTTTTACCCCTTTCAAAACCTTTGTATGTTCCACAAGCTCACACATTACAACTTCTTATCATATCATAACACAAGAATAGTTAAAATGAAGAACATTGTGACCTGACCTTTTGGTCTTTGACCTTCTTTTGGCCTGAATGTTCATCTATTGATAACTCAAAGACCTTTTAAGATTGGATTGGGAAGTGGTGAAGGGGACAGAGCCCTTAGGAATAGAGACTCGGAGTACTACTCATTTGACATAATGATTCCTGAAGTAATATAATAATTTATTTTAAATGAAAAATCTCTTTATATACAATAATCTTTAAATATAAAATTTTAATTTACCAAAAAACTAAAACGATAGATATGAACATGAGTTCTCAACGATATTAGCAGCCTAAGAGGAAAGGAGCTCCAATCGTTTCATGATTCATGTTGTCACCAATTACGGAGACATTACAAATTTTCCTATGCTCCAAGAACTTGTTTCATTACCTCCATTTCTAAATTGTTATGATTTTTAGATTTAATATAATCGATCACTTTAGAAACTATTTCGTCGGTTGCCCTTTCACTTGGACATGAAACCAGACAACAAATGTACAATTATCTGTAATCTAAAAAATGAAACAAAAAATATGTTTTAAGAGCTGGTTGGATCTTCACATTCACCAAGTTAAAAACTTTAATTGCTAGAGAAATCATCAAGTTTTAAATTTTAATCTCGAGATAAAATGAAAGTTAGCCTATGAAAATGCTACGATTATTCAAAATATTGTTAATTTTCATTGGAATTAATAAATTTTTATTATCATGTTTCATCTTTTTGAATTGATTAATTATTGATTACTAAGTTTTTCGTCAATTATTACCGTTTTCGATATTGAAAGAACATATGCACTTTGTGAACTTCTATAGCTGATGAATGGTGAAAAGAGACCTATCACTTGCATATCATATGTCGGGATTCGATAATCCATATGAGAAAATTTGAATTTTTACAAAATTCCTAAAACATTTATAACGTGTGAAATAATTAAACTTAACTTATTAAATTAATTATTTTATATTCTTTTTTAACAATTTGATATTATCTCCTTAATTTATATATTTTTATCGTATTATGATGCTCTTAAAAAAGCTAACATACTATTACTACGACCAAATTACCTCGTAAATAATGAATACAAATTCCAGGAAGAGTTAGAGATAGAAAGAGAAAGAGAGCCCTCAAATTTTAGCTGAAGTTTCAATGATTGGAGGGAGCTTTCCTCGCAACGTTAACACGACCGACAGTGACACGTAAGATTGGGTAACAGACATACTAGCAATAATTGAATTGGAAAATACACTTGTGCTATCCTTTTCTCTATCTCATTTCCCAGTCTTTTTCTTTCTTTTTTTCGCCTTCTCTTTCTTATAATCGTGAAACATAAACTTTTAATATCCTCCAAACGCGGATTCGAGGTCGAAGTAGTCTTTTCTCCGATCAGATGATTTTTTTGTAATGAACAATAAAATATCAAATCTTTAAGACTTGTTTATATTCATTGATAAGAAGTACCCGAAAAACGTTATTATATAAATAAAACATGCATCAAGAATGTAAAACTTTGTATTCACCAAAGAATTGTAGATATAAAAAATTTATTAAATTAAATTTTCATAATCTACTTAAATGATTCAAAATTAATTTTAAATACTCCTATTAAAATTGAAAAATACATAWCATCTCGACTAATAAAATGGTGAAAAGTGTAAAGGATGATGAGGTTTAATTAATGGAATTATGRATGTACCTCAGCGAATYAAGTAACGCTACGTCGCTCGTAGATGTGACTTCGACCGATCAAATCAATTCGTTTAAYCTATAGATAGAGACCAAAGCATAAGAAGAAAAGATCCAAAATTCATATCGRGAGAAGTTTAGAAGAAAGAGCACTAAATCTCTCTCTACATCTCGAGATCAAGCTACAAATCCCTCCATATATTTCAAAGAAAAGAATCAACGAATTGAATTCTTGYCACAAGAATATTTCAGATATTTGTAACMMTTGTCTTATCAAATTCATAAGATTAATACACTTGTTACGCATTTTCTCTTATTTACTTATTATATTTTGTATACGAGAGATTTGTGTAAATAGATTTTGGCATGCCTAATGGGACGATTTTTGTTGTTCATCTCTTCTCTTCAAAAYAAATCAAGTTAAATTCATCAACGGCCTATAAGAATAAYATTTYGGAGGCTACCCTTCCAGATCTGCAAYAATTGGTATGACCTATGTCGGCTACCAAATCTACAACATTTCGAAGGTTACCAAATCAACCATGTCAGCAACATATGTAGGACCTATGACGCAGGGTAGGTCGCCATCTGATGCAGGAAAAGAAGTGGAGAAGTACTTCTTAGATGATCAGATCTTTGAATACTCCAACCCCATGCTCATGGATATTTTCTTCAAGAAGGAAAAATGTGAGTCGGCTCTACTATAAAAACGAACATGTCCTTGTTGAAATCTCRAACCAAGTCACAAACATCCAAATAAAATGATGGTGAGTCTTGTGCAAACTCTGTAGTTATTGTYTCCAAAAAGATCTGCAATTGRAGAAGCTCTGTCATGAAGATTCTACTACAACTTCATCTATCGTATTCAGTTATGATGATCGAWAYTGCCACCATTGAAGAACAAATCGTAAAGTTTGCCAAATTTGTAGAAGGACTTGTAAAGAGTTTCCAACAACGAGAAACAAGTCAAGTCATAATTGGCCAAATTTATGATGAGCAAACGCTTGCTCGATTGTTGAATCGCCTCRATGGTRCTRAAGAAACAAGTTAAATTGCTCCAAAGCAACCARAAATTACAAATGATGTTGAATCTGCTAAAGTTGCTCAAGTACAATATCAATTTAAACAAAATATTGAAGTTTCTTCTGATGGAATGATCTCGATAAATAACTTGAAGGATGTCATTATGAAAATAATTGAACAAAAGCATGAAGAAAGCCCCCAGCCTTCTCAAGGGTGCACCAAACCATATACTCAAAGGAAATGTAGTATTCAAATGTCACTCGATTATCGACCTCCCAAGCTTCAACAATTTGAAGGGAATGGAGATCCAAAATAGCATATAGCCTACTTTATTCAAACATGCAACAATGCAGGGTACTGAAGGCGATCAACTTGTCAAACAATTAGTTAGATCCCTTAAAGGTAATGCTTTTGTTTGGCATACAAATATTACTCCTGGATCAATCGATAGTTGGAATCAACTCAAGCAAAAATTTCTGAATCGATTTTATAGCACTTGAAAAACTGTTAGCATGCTTGAATTATATCGAATTCGATGGTAGAATGAATAATCTGTCAYTGAATTTATTAATCGATGGAGGAATTTAAGTCTAAATTGTAGAGATCAAYTTTGTAAAACTTCTTTGATTGAGATGTGTACCCAAAGCATGCAATGGGTCTTCAATATATCCTTAAATGCATTCAACTGAAAACTTTTGAAGAATTACCTACAGATGCTCATGATGTGGAAATAARTATCCTCGCCAATCAAAGTCAAGAAWTTCATGTCAAAGAGTCAATCAAATATGAGAAGAAGCTGACATTTCAAAATGGGGGCAACCTGTCCTCAGAATTTGAATYCAAAGATTCAACGTCAACAAAACTTCAAATTGCACCTTAGTGTATGAGTCTAAATTGCATGCTACTTTGTCTGAATGCCTAAAAAAAGAATTTCAAGATGCTCTTTAGTGCATGAACCTAAACTGCATGTTATTTCCTCGATAAGAGTTAAAACTATTTATAAAAGTTCAAATTGCTCATTAGTGTATGAGCCTAAACTGCATGTTACTCTTTAATAAGAGTTAAAACTATCTATAAATCTTCAAATTGCACCATGTGCACGAGTCTAAACCGCATGTTACTCCTTGATAAGAGTTAAAACTATCTATAAAAACTTCAAATTGCTCTTCGATTGCACTAGCTTAAACTGCAAGTTCAAATTATATAAAGATGAACTACGTTTGACTTGATTCCATCTTGGATATGCAGGCAGATTAGAAAAATATCTAAATTCAGTTATATCTTCAATAATATATAATTTTCTTTGCTTCGTACAACATAGTCAAATGTTTAACAAATTATTTAAAGTTGAAATCCATAGTAATGGTCTGAAATCGAGACCCTCCTCCTGTAGAAAATTGGGACCTCGAAGAAATTTAAGACTTAAAGTCGAAGCCTTCAAAGTCGACGTCCTTCGTAGGATGTTATAAATCAACCCTCCTCCTACAATAAATTGGGACCTGAAAGAAATTTAAGGCTTAAAGTTGAAACATTCAAAGTTAATATCCTTAGTAGTAATGGCGTGAAATGGACCCTCCTCACTCCAAGTTGGTTCCACCGTGATTGCTAAAGATAAAGAAGGCAAAAGAACAAAAAGAAGTTGTCGCCGCCACTAATAGCCATTGCCATCGCCGAAAAAGAAGGAAGAAATCCTTGCCACCATTGCGTAGCTCATTGTGGATYTGCAAAAGAGAGGGGCTGCTATGATTGTCGAAGATAGAAAAGGCAGAAGAAAAAGTACAAGCTGCCACAGCCRCTGCCAGTACATGGCCATTGCCAAACAAAAAAATAGAAATCATTGTCGTCGTCGCATAGCTCGCTGAGAATCTGTAAAAAGGGGTCTCATCATGACTGCTAAAGATACARAAGGCAGAAACCAACCGCCATGGCCGTAGGGAAGCAGGAGGCAGAAGAAGATCGTTGCTATAAAGCCTGGAATCGTTGTGACCGTCGAAAACAAAAGGCATAGGTCATTTGTCATCACCACTGCAGTTTTCAAAGCCGTTGCCGACACTGCAATCCGATYGGCTGGCAAAGAGAAGATTACGAAGAGAGCTACACGGATCTGGGTTGCATGGATTTGGCCGCACTTCATCTGGACCCCGAAGAATACAACATAAAAGAAAAAAAATAAAGTACGACAAAACAAGAGCAAACAAGGAGGCACATGGATTGAACTGCACTTCATCCAACCTCCAGGGCAAAAGGAACTAGCGAAAAAAAAAAAAAAAAAGAAAGAAACCAGTGAGGAAGAAAAGAAACGAGAAGAAGAAAGAAAAAAAGGGGGATATAGAAGAGTAAAAAATGTAGCCAAAACAAAAAAAAAAAAAGAAACTTATGAAAGAAGAAGAACAAGTCGGATGTCTCTTGTTGGGGTGTCCCTTGGAATTTCTCAAACACAAGAACAAGTGCACAAGGCTTACCAAGGTATTGAAGTTGGCGATGCAATGAAGAGTAAACAGAAAAAAGTTTATGTAATTGGTGTGTATATATAGACAAAAAGAAAAGAGAGCTATGTGAAGATTAGGAAAATAAATTTTATTACAACTCCAATGAAGATATGTTTGGATTATGATTTGAATTATCTAAAATTAGATTTTGAGTAAGAAAAGAGAATTGTGTTAGGATTAGCAAAATAAATTTTATCACAACTCCAATATGTAAGATATGTCTAGATTATAATTTGGATTATCTGAAATTAGATTATGTGTATCTATTGGCAAAAAAAAAAAAAAAAAGAGGGAGTTTCGCCGGAGAAGAAAAAGGAGGCAAGTGAGCCTAACAGGAACAAATGGGGCCAACAAATTGATAAAAAAAAAAAAAAAGGCAAGTCCAACAGATTGAAGAAAACGGGGCAAACCCAGCAAATTGAAGAAAGAAATAGGCCCGCTACTTAGAGAATAAAAGGTCCAAATATCTTAACTATGATCCATAAAAATAAAATAAGTTATTGGACATACGAAGTTGACTCAAATGACTTAAATCGATTTGGAACTTGTCCACACAAAACACTTATTTCAGTTTTATCCGTCAAGTTCCAAGAGGCAATTTGTAGATATAAAATTTTATTAAATTAAATTTTCATTAATCTATTTAAATTATCAAGATTTAATTTTAAATATTCCTATCAAAATTGGAGAATATGTAACATCTCGACCAATAAAATGATAACACGTGTCAAGGATAATAATATTCAATCAATGGAATCATGGATGCAACTCGGCGAATCAAGTAACGCCACGTCGTTTTTAGATGTGACTTCGACCAGTCAAATCAATTTGCTTAGCATATAGATAAAGGCCAAAGTATAAGAGAAAGATATCCATAAATTTATATTAAGAGAAATTTAGAAGAAATAGCACCAAATTTTCTTCAAATTCTGAGATCAAATTGCGAAATTCTCGCAAAGATCCAAAGAAAATAATCAATGGATTCAGTTCTTGTTACGAGAACGTTTAAGAGATTTGTAGCACTTATCTTATCAAATTTATAAAATTAATATATTTTTTACATATTTTTCTTATTTTTAATAATATTTTACAAAAGAGAAATTCATGTAAATAGAACTCCTGATCATATTTAATAATAAAATTTAAACTATTTACTAATCTTGATTAGATAAATAATTTATTTTTCTCAAAATTTACCTCCGCTATAATGTATCTCTATCTATGGCTGGCTAAAGATTGCGCGTCTGGAGGTTTGATACGATATGCACTTTTCAGAGTTGTGGACAATTGACCAATTTTATTGACTCTCGGATCAGAGTTTTGCCGACAGATTGAGATCTCTAAAGCAGTATTGAGAAAATATATTAAGTAAATAATATATAAAGCCTCTTATTGTTTGTTTGAGTCTCTCCAGATTTATTTAGAAATCTTAAAATAAAATATTATTGAATATCAGATACATCGAATTGATTACATAATAAAAGTAAGCTATAATACTTATTTAGATATATTTTAAAATTGGCTCTCAATTGTTACTTTATTACTATTAGTCTAGAAACTTCATTATTTATTTATTATCTAAGTCGATTTGGTAGAAAAGCTATACCCTAGTTGTTGCAAACTTAGGACATTTATGTTGCCATTCATGGCATATTGTGAACTAGTAAAGCTAACGATTAATCAGTTGTCCTYGTGAGATATTCATGGCATATTGCGTCTATGGTCTCTAAGCTTTCCTGAAGGGGTGTTTCCTTGTAATCTATGTTATGAACCAAAATGGAACTTTAGAATATTGACCATTCATCAAAATATTAAGAAAAAATTTAGACTTAGGGTTAGATTCTACTGATATAATCTTAATCAAGGGCGGAGTCAAAAAATTTATCCCGAAGGGACGAGAGTAGATGGCAATATCATTGGAGGATAAGATGATACTTTTCAGGAAAAAAATTAAAAAAAATTACTAACTTTAAAGAAGATTTTAACAAAAATATTGGAGGATGATTGTCGCCTCTCATCCATTTCTAATTCCGCCTTTAATCTAAATTAAATCGCTTCGTCTTACCGAATGACAATACCTAGTAATCTAATAAAATATGGATCACTTAGTTGAGTATATTTGTTATTAATTCTTAATTTACAGATTTATAATCATGCATTTCTCTTTCTTTCTTTCTTTCTTTTTAATTGAAGGAATAAAATAAAATAATTTCCTGTGAAGAATGGATTGATGGATTATTTTCCACGTGTGATCATGTCCTTCTTGGGGCTCCACGAGGATCAKGATCACACGTGGAAAATAATCTGTCGGTATGCGGCGGCTATGATTAGGGACTTGACAAAATTTGAAAAAATATATTATTAATGAATAATGTTGGTAAAATCTATTAAACAGTTCCATTTACAATTAGAATATTACTTATTTAGTCTTTTTTCTCTTCTTTTTCGATGAGAGAGTATAAATTTTGATAGAATTATATATATAATTTGTTTATATTTCCTTATATTTTAATTGTTAAAAATGCTCAAGTCTTAAATTTTGATGAATAATGAAATATTATTATTAATGAGTAATGAAATGCATTCTCTTTCATATTTTTTAAAATGTATTTTTCAAAATATAAATTATTTTTTATTGAAAATTAAAAACCAGCAAAATGTTGTTTGCAAAACAGTCCCTTACAATCAAAATACGAAATACATATTTTTTGTTTATTTTTCTGTAATAATTATCTAAAAGACTTATAATTAATTAAATAACACTTAATTTTAATTCAAAAATTCTGATACTGACTAATAGTATTTAAAATTTAATTGAAAAGTAAATTAATTTAAAATGGTTTTTTTTAAATTCTAAATCGAATGCAATATAAAGATTTATTTTATAATATCTAAATATAAATATTGAATTTGGTAATTTAACTTAGAATATCTTAATGTATTAAGTCAAAATATTATCACTTAAAATTTATAGAAGGAATCCAAAAACACTTAACCCATTAAGACATTCTAAAATTAGAATTATCAAATGAATTTAATTCAATAAATACTTAACTCGTTCAACTTTAATAATGAATTGAATTATTAAACAAGACCTTAATTAAGAGCGTTATTATATAATGATAGTTTTAGCATACTTGAAATATCAATGTTTCACTACTCTCTTTAACCCTTTATATTTATACTCTTGTTTAGTTATGAAAATAATATATTATTATTTAAAATTTAAAATTTATAATTATTTGAATGATTTGAATACATATTAAGTGGTAAAATAACATAATCGATAATATTCAAAAAATTTTATTATGTTATAGAAGTATATAATTTAGTTTAAATGATTCATACATGTTTTTATTGGTTAAAATTGATAATCTTTCTAAATCTTAATGGGATTATTAGAAATACTTGAGGAGCATCACTCGATTATCAAGAAATTACGGAGAAATAGAGAGTTATATTCGTATTAATGATCATAATTAATTTATCATATTAGAATCTATATTTATTTATGTCTGATCAGCCGGTCACCAAATTCAATTATGCGAATATTAAATAACCAGTGGSCTATGTATCAGCATGAGAAATTTCAGATAAGGTTTTGTACGCTGCAGAAATGTCTGCGTACAGTGGAGAGGATGTTTCTGGTACCACATCATCCAAGCTTTCATTGTGGACCATGTCCAATGCAACTGCTGCCATATATTCGTTTTATGTAGTATGCTTATCATGGCCCCGAGTCCATACCATTTATTTCATTCTCAAGATAACCCTTGGTCGAGTCCGAAATTCAATATTAAAGAATCAAAACATATATTTCCAATAATTATATAGTGAAAATTTGAAATGCTGCTCCCACGCGACTCTGTCCTTGCACCTGAGGGAAGGGGGGATAGAGGAGAATTTGTGTTAGATAATATATGTATATGTATATATATTATTTTAATCAAACGTTCAAAAGTGTATAATAGAAAAATATAACTGAATAGAATGGATGGATGGATGGATGGATTTTGAAGAGTAATGTTTTAAGTGATGAGCACGACTTTTATGTCGGAAAACCCTAGTAAAGAAGGAAGGAGATCCAAGCATACTTTGTGAACCACTTGGGGTGGAAAGACTTGAGGTGGCGAGGGAAAGGAAGAGAATGATTGGGTAGTGAGCAAGATCCACAAAACAAAACATAGCATTGATGTAATGAAAAACAATGTTGTGTCATTGAATACTATGTTGTCAAATCATGAAACTTAGGTCAATAAAAGGCAAGAACATATTAAAGTGTTATGATAATTTGGGTTCACGATTAAACATGGAATGTCTTCTTTAATTCTGATCTAGTATAATCACAACTCTTGACTTAAAATTCATTGATGCACAAGCTCTAGGAGCTGAGGGACCATGATCGTTGAAATGAACAAAAAGCTCGATTTAAGAGTTCAAGCAAGACARTAAACTCCGTTTGAAGTTAAGTGTGGAGATTATTTGACAAGATATTCCACATTAACCGACTAGAAATGACCAGAGAGAGTTATCATGATATTCAGACATCCATGGCTAGTGAACTTTCTATGAACTTTGCCCCACTATGGACATTATTAGCTACCTAATTACTTACCGAAGGAAGTTCGGAACGAACAAAGAATCTTTTATCATATTCTCCATTCACTTACTAATCAAACCGCAATAATCAAAGTCTATTTGTCAAATCATTTTGACGTTTTTCTATTGAAGACATGTATGCTTTAAAAACTTGAATTTAGAATGAAATTGAATGATAAAATATTAAGTATTTGTGAAAGGAAAAAAAATTATTGTCAAGCGATCAAATTGAAATCTTGATTAATTTGATCAAGCGAACTATTCAATTATATAGTTATTAACAATGACAAAATATTTTTAATTATGAATCATCAAATATTAATTTATCTATTTAAAAAATATAATTCATAAAATTTTACTTTTAACTTAACCTAAATGAGCATGACATAATCTCTACTCCCATGTGATTGAACTCAACTTGTCTCAAAAGACTAAAAGAGCATAGCCAAGCATGAAGCCTCGTGGTGATGAGGAGCTTGGTTAGAGGCAGAGAGAAGTGATTATATTCCTTACCAATTGTATATGCATTCTCTATAGACAAAAGGATTCTCCCTTACCCTCTTGAGACAAAGAAAAGTTTGGAGCTACTGTCAAAGAACCTAATCATTTGGGACAAGGATGAAGGGAAAGAAAAGGGCTCCATAGCTTTGCTCACAATATCATCATTCCCTTGATCATCATCACTTTAAAAGGAAGTTTCTAATGTCGGAAAATATGTACAGAAAATACCTAACATTATAAAGGTCATTACCTTTTGTATTAGGAAATACATTATACTTTTCCATCATCTGTTTCACATGTTCTAATACTGTACTTTGTTTTTCCCTTTTCATTTTACTACATCAATTTAGAGAGTATGATATTTAAATATTTGTATATATCTTTTCCGTTGAAATAATATACATTTCTCTCGAGAACTTTCGACTATACTCTTATATATAATATTTTTAACAACACTACATATTGCGTCAGAAATCTCTTCTTCCTCGAATTCTTATAGCTAAAACAAGCAGCGAAACATGGCATAGAACGATTTGAATTCTTGTTGATTGGAAATTACTTTTTCATCGAAATGAATATGTTCGTTTTTTTTGTTAGAATGAATTGTGTAAATGGATTATGAGTCTCAATCCTAATAAGATCTTTTTCAGTGTATGAATTAGTATTAGAGCCTAAGCTCGACCTGCAGAAGGGATGCAAGTTCAATTCTTACTTGCTCATTAGAAATTGTGCAATCTGTTGTTTTACATATATCGTTTAAGGTTATTTTTTTTATATATAAATAACTTTCACTTTACAAAATTAAGAGAATATTTATTAACTTTTTTCTATTTCACCGTTATCCTTAATCATAATTTAGTTAACGACTATCATAATTTTCAATATAAAGTCCTCGTCAATATCAATAACATAAATAATTCTTATATTTTTCAATATAAAATTTTTCTTGGGAGCTCCGTCTGATCTTTAATAAAAGTGGAATGATTAAACTTTGAAATTGGAATATTAGAGCTCATTTATTAAGAATTATAAGAGTGGTATAATCAAATAAAGGGTAATTTAATCTTTTATTGCTATAATTTAACTTATTTATAAAATTTCTTAATATGTGCGAAACAATCTTAATCAACCAATATAAAAGAAGAGGGGGAGTATCTCTATTTGATCATTTTATTTTTCAATTGAATATATTGAGGACAATATTGCTTTTGAATTTTTCACCGAATAAGTACATTTGACAAAATTGCCATCCAGATTAGGCAAAAATGAGCATTTAATTCTTAAAAAAAAAAAAGAAAAATCATATGCACATTTTCTTATCTTATAAATTTTGACTGGCTTTGAGTTCTTCACAAAACAAATCCATCCTTCTCTCATAGTATTTTTTTTTTTTTCTAAATTAAGTAGAGAGCAAATATCCCCTCCCTTGTACTAATTTCACTTGTTAAAACAAATGATGAAGTATTATAATATATTATTATGTAATTCAATAGGTTGAGATGGTTGGTAAGTAGCATACCAAGTTAAAATGAGGTCATGTTAGAAGAGTTCGATCCAAATCCTCTTACGARTAAGAGTTAGACTCTACATGCATAATATGAGTCGAGTTAGGATTAATCTAATCAAATAAATAATATCGAATAATCTAATAGAAAAAAAGAAAAAAGAAAAGAAAATTGTTATGTCGATTCGCTTTAAGTATCCAAACTCAGAGCTAAATCAACATTCACTTTCCATCTGTAGAAATATGAATTTTGCATTAATTCTTCCCATTTTTCCTATTATATTTATGAGAAAAAGAAGGATTACATTTCATCAGATTGCTGTGCCTTTGTCTCTTGACACCCTAATGACTCTCCATTTTCAAATTGGGCCAAAGTATGGTCTCCTCCACTTCACGAATGGCCCAATCGACTCCACCTCAATTAACCCCTACGTCCTCTCTTTTAAGTTTAAAGATGACATCATAAGGAAGTAAGGATGTAAATTGGATCCAACCTTGCATGAAAATAACATTATTTTTTTTTTTTTGAACGATTTGGCATTCGTAACCTTAATTCCATACTAATAGGAAGTCATGAAAAAAGCAAACTTCGCTTAAAATTATTTTTTTCAATKAAATTTGAATTCGAAATATTATTTAAAAAGTATTTCTTTTCAACATTATCATGATACTGCTAATTTCTTTTTAAGTTATCAGTAAGATTAATAAATAAATAAGGGTGTTTTTGTCCAACTATGACATGTTAATTAAACAACCCTAGAGATTAGGATAGAGGGTAATGTCTTTTTCTATAATTTTTAGGTGATTTTCAAGTTAGTTTTTGAAAAACAAAATCTTTTTAAATGTAGGGAAAGGAGTGAGAGTTTTTAAATTAATCACAATCCTTTTATTCTACTATTTTTTTCTTCCTTTCTCACTTTCATGACTTTTTTTAATCGGTATTCGGGCATTTGATCCAACTAATCTGATTCGAAAAGCACGTGCGAGAATATTCGTTAAATCATGTGATATTGTGTCGAGCACTCATACTCGACAAGAGTGAAATCCCTGACCTTTCGATTGAGAAATCTCAACACTTATCATTTGAGTAAAACCTCATTGACTTTTTTTTAATATAATAAATATCGATGCTTGAACCATAAACCTTTTGATTCGAAGACTTGTCCCTTGATCATTGGCCACCACTTTAAAGCTCAATCTTTCCATTCCTTTTAATTCCTTCATCCCACCATAGAGTAACTGTATATTTCTTTTTTGTGTACTATAGTGAAAGTATACATCTTAAGATTCCTTATAACGAAAATTGTAGGATCATCACCCCTTAAAACAAATTATATGGTATCAAGAGTTATTGTGTGTCCGTTGTATATACTAATTTTTAGTATTAATTCTAAATTAAATCTTCCAAATAACTTTTATTCTTCACAAGTTAGATCCTCCAAATACYTTATTTGAGTAAATAAAATTTTAAATACATTAATTTTAATCACACATTAACAAGCCTACAAATACCATTATATTCACTAGATAATAATAAAATATTTACTATTCAACAATTGATCGTACTAATATAATCTTTTATATACTAATAATAGAATTTTCATTATATTATGTTTTATCTTTTACAAAAATATACTTTACAAATAATATTTATGGACATTGTAAATAAAWAAATCTCTTATCGAATCAATTATATTCAAGAGGAGTTTGTTAAAAAGCCTAGTAAAACACCATATTTAGTAAAAAAGATTAACATTTATGAGATCAATCATACCAACAACATTTCCCATTACATGGCTAAAATTATTATCCAAAAGACAGAAAGAAAGAAAAAAAATTGGAGCTAAAATTACAACTACCATTCTAAATAATTATATTTGTCGATGACTTTCTTACCTTTTGAAGTCCTAGATTTTACCTATAAATAAAGAATTTTGGTACATATCATGATAATAACAACTACTTTATAATTTTCTCTCTATTATATTCTTTTCCTTCCTTGACTTAAACACTTTTTCTTCTTCTCCATCTCTAAYTTCAATACATTATCAATCTTTACTTCGTGYAAAATTTCTAATTAAGTACAAGTTTACTTCTGATAAAGCTTCTTATTAAAATTTTAACATTTATATATTGCATAAGGTTTCGRTAGAGATTAATTTTAAGAAACTTGTTGATTATTTTTGCTTGCATTGATCGAGGTGACTCATTGTCGATATTTATTTCAATCTAAAATATGGAATATTTACACCAATTTCGAAGCCAAGACATTCGGTTAGCCCATTCAATATACAAATTAGATTATCAGTGTCAGTACTCCACTAAGACAAGGTCGAGGGGGTAATCATATTATACGGTCAACATGATAAAAAGGACGTGCAATTGTCAAAAGTGGAATTCATTGGGAAGATCGTGTTCCTCACGTATTTCCAGTTAGGTAGAAAAGAGGTTAGCGCAGTTCATTTTAGTGATTTTCTATCCGATTGAAAATGGTTCAACTTGGAAGCCTGCACCTTTCACCCTTCAAAATAACAATGAACTTATCAAGAATAATCGTCTAGGACGGAGACGTACGCCAAGGATACGTGGAGAAATTGATGTCTGCATATCCAACTCTTCCTCAACATGTTCAAGTTGTAATCAACCTGGTCACAATAGACAAAATTATGTGAATGATAGGTTTCAAGGAGTAGTATCATCGAGACGAGTTAGAGCTATTTGTTTTAATGGATTTGAACTTTTATGATATGTTGTTAATGGATTTAGAGTTATTCAGTGACGTGTTCAATTCAAATCTTTATCTATATAGCATTATGTTGATATGTTGAATTCAAGTCTTTATTTCTCTTCAATATGATTTGTATTTGGCAACGATTGAATGTTGTGATTGGTATGAATATTGTGATGAAAAGTTTGTATTTTGATAAGAATTGCTATGAGCTTATAATTTGTGTTGCTAAGTTTATTTGGTTTTATGGAATTAGAAAAAGATAGTTGGAGAACCAGAACTTGTATAACCAAAGCAATGAAACAAAAATCTATCGCATTGAGTAAATGCATTTGCATTTAGAATCAGCGCATTTAACGAACGCGATGACTGTTTATCTCAAAAATCAATATAAAGATAAAAAGCATTCAGCGATTGTAATGAATTTTTGATCGAAAGTAATTTATTTATTTCAAAATTTTAAAAATTTAAAAATCAGTCAAGAGGCAAATCACTTTTATAAAGTCCGCCCAAAAATGAGAAAAATCCTGATAATGATAACTTTTCTATAATTTTCTCTATAGTGGTCTCCTTCTTTTCCTTCTCTATTAGGACATTTTTTCTCTTGTTTTTCATCTTTCATTACAGCAACTCGATATTTTACGATATTCTATATATATATATATATATATATATCGCACTTCTCCTGTCCCAAATCAGTGCCCTCCCTGGYGGTTTCCTCTTCCCAAGTGCAAAATATAAATAGAGCAATTTGCTTATATAATTTTCTTTTTGTTGCCGGTCCAGTTACTCAATTCAGTAGCGTTAGTGGCAATGGGTGATTCCACCATCAGCGGCGCGTCGCTGCCGTCAGGGCCGGACGGCAAGAAGCGGCGCGTGACATACTTCTACGAACCCACAATTGGAGATTACTACTATGGTCAAGGCCACCCCATGAAGCCCCACAGAATCCGTATGGCCCACAATCTCATAGTGCATTATTCTCTCCATCGTAAGATGGAAATCAACCGCCCGTTTCCGGCTGGGCCGGACGACATCCGTCGGTTTCACTCACAGGAGTACGTCGATTTTCTCGCCACCGTTAGCCCGGATATCGTTCAAGACCATGCCCACGCGCGTCAACTCAAGCGGTTCAATGTCGGCGAGGACTGCCCGGTTTTTGACGGGCTTTTTGGGTTTTGCCAGGCCTCGGCTGGCGGTTCGATGGGCGCTGCGGTGAAGCTTAATCGGCAAGATGCTGATATCGCCATCAATTGGGCTGGTGGGCTGCACCATGCCAAGAAGAGTGAGGCCTCTGGGTTTTGTTATGTGAATGACATTGTTCTGGGCATTCTTGAACTCCTCAAGGTCCACAGGGTATGTTTTTCCTCCTCCTTTTCCCTTTTCTTTTTGGTTGTTCTGGGTTTTGAAAAAAGAAATCCTCTTTCGTATAGTATTTTCTTTTCATGTTTTATGTTAAAGAAAACAAGCAAACAAAGAATACAAACAAAGATAACTGATACCAAGTTTGTTTCCCATTTACCTTTCCCAAATGGGTTTTTCAAGTTCCATATTGCCTAGTTATTTAGGCTTTTAACTAAGCTTATTGCATCCATTAAAAAAAGAATAAAGAAAAGAAAGGAAGAAGASTAAGCTTATCGCTATGCATATTCGGCGATCTCATTCGGTTCTCTTTATGCTAATGGAACAAATCGTGTAATACTAAATGGTATAATAATCTGTGAAATGCCCATCTTTCTTGAAGAAATGGTTCAAAGAACTTTAATAAATGATTGTGCAAGGACCAAATCTGAATTACCATGTTAGCACTGTAGCATGTCACAAGCTTTGGATGTTATGAAATCACTCTTTCATTTTGTGTAATTCAAAATTTTAACTTGTCATCTATTCATCCAGTACTTTGTTTATGAACTTAACAGTAGTGAAGTTTCAATGCCTTTCCCAGAATGTGGATGGATGAGCCAATAGGAACTACAAGTACTTTAGTATGTGGCATTTGGGTCAATTGTTGCACATCTAAATTGCCATGAGATGCCCTGAACTTTCCTATATGAATATGGTTGTTGATTATCCTAACCACATAAAAAGGGAAAATGCTATGGGTTTTAAAAGAAAACATTACTTCTAGCTTCATAACTTGTCCAATTAGAGTGGGGTCCATTGAGAWTGGAATAAATTTCCCTCTTTCTTGACTTCAAAATCTCTTGTATCCAAGAATCTGTGTAACAAGTAAGCTGACTCAAAACTTGAGAGTTAGGTTTGGAGCTCGCAACAAGTAGCAAGAAGGCTTGACTGTTGCAGAGTGATATTTTAGGGTCCATGAAGGGCAGGTAGCAATCATTAAACAGAGCAAGAGGAAATTCAAGGTGATAGATCTCTGGATAAGAATGAAAAGAATAAGAGGACAAAGAGATAAACAAAGTGCCCAAGGTCTGGATTTTTCACTGAGAACTTTCAGGATTTATTCCCTGAATTGAGGTCTTGTTAATATTTGGAGCTCTGATTTGTAGTGGTTTGGGCACATTCGAAGATTGAGTTGATTACACTTATTGCTGTAACTACTAACATTAGGAACTTGAATCTGACCATAAATATGAATCCCTTATTTAGGAGTTACCATGATACTGGAATTGTGACTYAGTTAAAAAAGTGTCACACTATATGAACTAAACTTAGTGGAAGATTATGTCCAAATAGCAAAAAGATTATTTTAGAAAAACACTAGTCTAGGTTTGGAATTATACAGGATTTCTGTTTGACAAAAATATAACCATCTGTCCATATATTTGACTGCTCTTAGTCCAGATTTTGTTCAATGCACTTTTTTCAGTGGAAAAATAATTAGAACCTGGAAAATCTGTAAGTGAATTATGAAAGAACTACAGGAAGTATGAAGTGTAAATAGGATGGGTATTAAAGTGCTTAGTTTCCAGCCATTGTGGACAGTATTTGCATGTTACAAGAAAATACTAAAGTCATTGTCATAACTTGAATCCCTACCTTTCATTTCTTTAAACTTTGAAAAGTTCTTGAACTATTTTTCTTCCTTAATATCTTACTTTTTAGCTTCTAATGAATTCATCAGCAACTGTCATCAAGATGTAATGTCTATTACTTGCAATTTTGATCTATAACTAGATTAACATATATTAACTGGACATCTAGTTTATTGCCTTCTGGTCTTGTCAGATTTTTCTATACTGTGCTCATCTAATCTGCCCATGTCCGTATGTTAAACATAACCATTACCATTTATTTTGCTATTCATAATTTTTTTCTTTCACAACTAGCTTTCGGGCTTTGTATAAGTTTTTATGTATATTTTCTTTGTTATTGGACAGCGTGTATTATATGTAGATATTGACATCCACCATGGAGACGGTGTAGAGGAGGCATTTTTCACCACTGACAGGGTCATGACAGTATCCTTCCATAAATTCGGGGATTTTTTCCCTGGTACTGGGCACATTAGAGACATTGGTGTGGGTCTCGGAAAGTACTATGCTCTTAATGTCCCATTGAATGATGGAATTGATGATGAGAATTTCCGAAATTTATTCCGTCCTGTCATCCAAAAGGTTATGGAGGTTTATCAACCTGGTGCTGTTGTTCTCCAGTGTGGGGCAGATTCACTAGCTGGCGACAGGTTGGGGTGCTTCAACTTGTCTGTTAAAGGTCATGCTGATTGTTTACGTTTTCTCAGATCTTTCAATGTCCCGTTAATGGTGTTGGGTGGTGGAGGTTATACGATCCGAAATGTTGCTCGCTGCTGGTGCTATGAGGTCTAATCTCTCTTTACACTATCTTTCTGAGTGCCTGTATGTGTTCTTTTTGGTTTCAGACTATTTCATTTCAGTCTGTCTTCTTGGCGTGCGTATGGTGCGCTCTTGTATGTGTGCATGCTTCGGCAGGGTTGGTGAATTTTGAAGTTTCATATTTCTAATAGAGAGTATCCACTAAGTCTCTATCTATTTTACTTCCAGACAGCAGTTGCAGTTGGAATAGAACCAGATAATAGATTGCCTTACAATGAATACTATGAGTACTTTGGCCCAGACTATACTCTTCATGTGGAACAAAGTCAAGTGGAAAATAAGAATTCACCCAGAGACTTGGAGAAAATAAGGTATTTGATTAGTCTATTTTGTACCTCTCTCCTTTCTTTTTTAAGTTGTACTTTTTCCTTTCTTGTTGCTATTTTCTGCTGGGATTTCAATTAAAAGTAGCTGCCTACTAAGGAGGAGCACTGAGAAGTTGATTGGGTGTAATGTTGGATTAGAAAATCAGCAATGCTGATGCTATAATTTTGGGCAAATGAAAATAAACTCAACTAACCATATTAGTAAGGATGACATTACTATATGGTGTTAATTAAGGACTTGGAATATCATTCATTTTATGCAGTTGACAGAACACATCTGCCCGAAGGTTAATGATAGTCATTGCCCTGTATCAGGGCTATCTCTAATGTCCAAGAGCTGAATGAGAAGGAGACAATTTATGTTGTGGTTGCGACTTATTCACATTTTTGTTAACATGTATGTGTGAATTTCAATTTGAAGTACAAATTGGCCTTTTCAGGAACATGCTGCTTGAGCAACTTTCTAGGTTGCCACATGCGCCAAGTGTACAATTTCATACAACACCTGCTGTCACATCAGTCCCAGAAGAGGTTAGTGCTAGCTTTGTGTGTAAATTCTGTTAGCAAAAGGCAAGAATTTTTTTTTTTTTTTTTTTTTTGGGGGGGGGGAGGGGAGGGTTGGGTGAACTTTAAAAAGGCAGTTTTTATTTGAGGAAAAAAATAAAAATTCTAATGAACTCCTTATAAATTTAATTTTCCACTGCTCCAAAAATTTTCCTATAGTTTTTTCCCCCAAATGAATATCTTTGATTCTGTCCTTGAAAAAAGATAACGTTGTTGTCTATTATTCTGCCTCTTGATCTGATGCTATTGGATAACTTTCTTCATAGACTGAGGAAAAGATGGATGAAAGACCCAAAAAAGGTAGTTTTTATTTGAGGAAAAAAATAAAAATTATGATGAATTCCTTATAAATTTAATTTTCCACTCCTCCAAAAGTTTTCCTATAGTTGTCTCCCCCAAATGAATATCTTTGATTCTGTCCTTGAAAAAAGATAACGTTGTTGTCTAGAAAAAAGATAACGTTGTTGTCTATTATTCTACCTCTTGATCTGATGTTATTGGATAACTTTCTTCATAGACTGAGGAAAACATGGATGAAAGACCGAAACCCCGGATCTGGAATGGTGAGGCAAATTATGACTCTGACTCTGAAGATGAAAGGCGTCCATCCCGGAGTTTACATACTGATGTTTCAGACATAACTGATTCTCACACGAGGTAGGAACTTAAAGGTTATGTTAAACTGCCTTGCCAAATATTTCCTGTTTGATAAAAGGGAAGGCCACCGTCAACTCAGAAAGTTACATAGTTATGTGTGTCCCATTTGTATAGTCATCTTTCATTTTTGGCTTAAGAAGGCTTCAGTATATTATAGAGATGCAATTTAACCGATATTAAGCCAAACATTATGTATTGTGGAGCTTCGGCTTCTTGAATGATGTTACCTAGGCTTCAGTTTGAGTAAATTAAACTTGATCTAGTATAAACTAGGGGCGAAATAGTGTCAAGGTGATAACTCCATACAAAAGCAACCCAATTTGTCATTAAGTTCTAGATTTGATCCCCATCTCCAGTTCTCTAATCTCACTGGATATTGAGTTTTGGATTTCATCACATCTCTTAGCCACTAATGTATTAAAAACAAGTATAATGTATTAAAAACAAGTACAGTGGAAATGGTCATATGAAGTTTAATACGTGTAAATTTAGTAGTGGAAGTGGAAAATATGCAATTAATATTAATATGTATAGATACCATCGATTTGTAAGATTAAATAAGGCATTCAGCCAAGTCGAAAGGTTTGGCATTCAACTTCAACATGTATTTTAGCAACTTGATCTGGGCTCAAGCTTGAACTCGTCTTGATTCAACTTCACTCTAAACATGACCAAGCATTAGAGGTTCATTTTTACATGTCCCCACGCCATTCTATAGCCACATCTCATCCATTCGATCAGTATTGGGTGTTAGGAGTTCTTGCTCCTTGTACAGATGATGTATGTTAGCTACCAAATGGTTATTCTAATAATAAGTCTTTATGTCATGTTATATATGGTTAATAGCTTATGCATTTTCCATCCAAGTGAAAATAGCTGCAATTTGTCTCAGGGATGCTGGCGATAATGTCAAAGAAGAGTACACGAGGGATGCAATTTGAACATTTCGATATGTTTTCTTACGAACAATATTATAGCTGGGGAGCAATCAGTTTCCGTCCAAATATCTGGTCGTTCTTGGTAATCCTGTGAAGAGGGAGTTTGAGCGATGTGATTCTCTGTTTCTAATCTTTTCTTCATGTCCTCTTGTTCTTTGTGGAACATCGTATGTAGGTTACAGAATATAGGGAGACAGAGATATCTTAGTGCTTAGGTGGAACAAACTTTAGGTTGTTAAACTCATGATTACCTTGTCTAGGTTATAGAAAGTTTAATGTCAAAATGTAAATGATTCCCAATCCAGTTGAGTGAGGAGATTGACTCTCAGTCCTGCATTGTTTTGTGGATCAGCATGTTTGAAATGCATTCCTTCATTGGAGATAATATCAATCTCCCRAGCTTTTAATTCCATTCGAGTCTGCCGGAAGGGTAGAAAGTACATCAATATATGCAGAGACATTCTGCCTAAGCGTTCTTTTGGCTAACAATAGTGTTTGGGGATTACCGAAAACGATGAATATAGTCAAATGAGTACCTCAATTCTTTCCGAAGAAATGTATTTTATACTCCATTTAATTAAAAAGAAATCATTTTAAGCTGTTCTTTTGAGATAATTAATAAGTGAAATGGTAAGTTAAATTGATGGTTTTGTATTTGATCTTTGTACTTGTTAGCATGTTAAAAGAATTATTATGCGTATTTCGAGTAAGAGYAAGATTTGTGATGTAATTTAAATTAAATCAATTAAGTTGAAAGAGTTTTAAATTATGTATTTTTTAAATAAGAATAAAATTTTTTATGTATAATTTGAGTCGAATTAGAATTAATTTATCAATATGAGAATATGGGATTTCAAGTGGAAATAAAAAATCCTTTTCTAGTTTTTTACAAGCTTGAACCCTTTTTGATGGTTTGGTTGTGATACCCTAATTATATGCTAAGATAACTCCCAAAAAGGGCAAAAAGAAAAGAACTTGACGACGCGCCAAGTTTCTCTACTCTTCTAATGCCGCTGGTCAACAGTTGTGAGGAGACAGTCGACCTTTACCGGGAAAGCAGAGAACTTCCATCTTCAACTAATGCCATGAAACTTGTGGTTGCTCAAAGCTTCACCTCCCACCAAATCCTGCCCTTATCAATCCCAGGCAGCCGTCACCTCTCATATACCCTCGTCACCCCCAACGCCCCGACCCCAGCACTCTCCTTCAAGACCCAGCGCAGAAACCCACCCCTCACCAAATCCCAACAAGCCCACATCTCGAATCCCCCAACCAAAACTACCAAAAATGATAAGGGAGATTACTATGAAGATGATGATGGAATCCCAATTGAATTTGTGAAAATACTAGTTAAATTCAAGTCCAGACACAATTACATTAGAGTTCTTGAAGTTTCAAGAAAAGCAGACCACCAATTGGCCGGTTCTAGACTACTTTTACTTGATGCCCCGGGAAATATCCACAGCATATCTTATTCGTTCAGATTGCTTACAGACACTTATTATGATGTTTTTGCTACAATCCCACCAGTCATCCCTCCTGGACCCTTGGGAATACTCGGGTTTGGAGCCGGTTCGGTCTCCCGGATAATCTTGGAAATGTATCCAGAAGTGGTTGTACACGGCTGGGAACTTGACCCTGCAGTTATTTCAGTTGGGAGGGAGTACTTTGGGCTCGAAAAGCTTGAAAATGTGTACAAAGATAGGCTTTTTATATACATTGGCAATGCTTTGAAAGCTAGTGTGAGAGATGGGTTTGCAGGGATATTGGTCGATCTATATAGCAAAGGCTGTCTGATACCTGAACTTCAAGCTCCACAAACATGGGAGAGATTGAAGCAAAGATTGAGGAAAGGTGGGAGGATAATGGTCAATGTTGGTGGGAGCTGTGTTGAGCCTGAAGATATTCGAAAAGATGGGAAATGGATCATGGAAGAGACATTGGAAGCAATGCACAAGGTTTTTCCAGGTGAGGTTTATGTGTTGAATCTTGGAAATAGAAGATCTGATAGCTCACTTGCTCTTACTGGTGAATTGCCTAATTTAGATCAGTGGAAGAAGGCATTGCCAAAGCCTTTGAAGTTCTATTCTCATATGTGGAAACCATATAAAAGATCATGACATTTCAATTTGTGAAGTTTGTGCTTCATTTGTACGAGTAGGAGAATACATTTTCTTGGGAGGAAATGAAAAATGTTGTATTATATAACATGAATTTTGTGTTATTGTTCTTGATATTCATTGTCTCTTCTTACTTCTTCATTTTATGGATTCAACCTCAACTTTAACATATAAATATTTGCAGATCCTCTAATGTAACTTGACTAGTAGAAGTACTATTTCTTTACGTACCTTCCCTAGGAAAGTAAGTTGCACTATTAAGAACACGTTTGATATATCGAAATGGAATTGAATGGCACAATGTCTCCCATTTTCCTTCCCCCTCAAAATTAAGGTATTCTAAAAGAAATGCCATTTCAGTAAGAAGTTTAACTAAAAATTTAAGGATCGTTTAATCCTTACCTGTTACTCTAATAAATCCTTAAATATGTATAACTTTTTTGGTTCGACTAAATGATTTTTAGATTTTAACATTAATTATATAATCAATTAAAATACGTAGATATATATTTTCAATACATTCTCTTATTATATTTTTCTCTATACATCGAGCATGCTCTATCCCATTCCAAACCTCTCATCCTCTATTATTATTTTAAGAGTTAAGGTGTATACACATAATTGTGATTAGCTAAAAGTTAGATAAGTTAAAAAAATAAAATGATTGTTAACCATATTTAAGTAATATTATATTAATTYGTATTCAAGTCATATTTAATATTAAATTTATTCAATTTCAACATAAAAAAAATAGTTCTATCAAATTGCACAAATGAATCTTCATTTCATTCAGGCTTTGTATTTAGATTTAGGCTTTGTATTTAAAATTTAGAACAGACAAAGTATTTTAATCTATTCGTGGTGAAAAGTAATTTTATATGAAATCATCCTATTTCAACGTATCAAAAATGTTTTTAACAGAAAAAATGTGAAATAAATAAGTAAAAAGAATATTCAAAAAGGAAAAAGAAAAAATACTGTCATATTTCATTATATTTGTCATACTTTGGCCATTAAATCTAATTTATAATTTCTTTTAACACAAATAAACATGTATATCTTTCTTTTAAAAGAAAAAAATTATATAATATATAAACTAAAATAGGAAAAATATTATGATTTAGACTAAAATGATTAGGGGAGTTGTTTATTTAATGTATATTTTTGGAGAAGAATATTTACATGTAACCTAATGTGCAAAAGAATTTCTTGCACGCGCGGAGCACATAGTCAAAACCCGATCTTACTGCCAATGAATTCCGAACAATTCTGTTACGTTATGGGTCCTATCCGTTCCGTTCAGTTCCATTTGAAACCGAAGCTCCTACATGTGTGTGTATATATATATATATATATATATCTATCTCCCCCTCTCCTCCCGTCCCCTCCCACCCTCTCCAAATTTCAGTTTCGGATCGCGTTATCTTCTCTCTCTTGGATACTTGGGAATCCAGTCTGCTTTGTTTCTCTGCAATGGCGTCCTCTAACTCTCGCCGCCACGGTCGAGGCGGTGATTTCTACGCTACCGCTCCTTACCTGTCCAGGTACTTCAATTATCATCTCATTTTCCGTTTCTCTCTTCGTCTTCTTTGCTGTAGTACGTTAAACTAACAATGAAAATCGGATTGTTGAAAATGGAAAAGAACATGAGTGTAGTGTTGTTGATGAAACTCGTTTAATGTAATATGTTCGTCTATATGCAGCGCAATAATTGCGTTTTTTGTAATTTTTGTTTTCTGTGTATTTGTTTCGGGTCCGGTACTACAGAGAGGGCTTAACTATAAGGCCTGCCGCAGCTGGTTGTGCTTCTGAAGAAATAATGTTGCAGATTGATGCATTGGACGGTAGCTTGAACGGTGAGATCACTGGTCTTCGCCAGCAAGTTGGACAACTCAAGCATGTAATGTTTTATCTCAAATTTTACGGGAACGATTTCTATTTTTTTCTTTTGGGGGCGCAAAAGTAATTCATCTGATAGCATGTGAACTCTGAATTTTGTATGTGACAAATTAAGAGTTCTGTACTTGAGTAGTTTTCTCTGAATAAGAAAATTATATGAGCAGGTAGGTACTTGTTATGTAAGAATATACAACTCATAGTGGTTCCTGATTTAGCTATTGTCTAAATCGCCTTTTGGTTTGTTACTGTTTTCCGACTGATAGAACCACACATGCACAGGTATTGTATGTTCTTAATATGTCTGTGATATCTTCATGTATGGGATTAATTTTCTTTTGGTGTCTTATTTTGGGTAATTCCTGCTGAATCTTTATTATTTCTGTTTCATCTCATGAGTATAAATTGTTGCAGGTAGCTCGAGATATCCCCTCAGAGGCAAAATTTCAGAAAAAATTCATCAATAAGCTGGTAAACTTTTTAAATTTCGTTTATCACTTTTCATTACTTTATCATTTGGTTCTTCACCTATGTCATGCTCATCTTAACCTGTTATTTGCAAGGTTTCGGAACCTTTCTTATTGTAGCTAGTAAGTAACAGCCACTCTCAATTTCTGCAATGAAACATGGTAATAAGATTTAGTGATATTCATGATAAGGCCAACAAAGTGTAGACCATAATTAAAATAATTATCACATGTCAAAGTCAAGAACAAAGAGAACAGGACTTCTGGTGGAATTATCTCTGCATATTTCTTCTACTTTAATTACTTAAGATGTAATCTGCATATTGGTATTGAGAGTAATCTTTCGTCACCCTCCTTTGCTTCTAGGTTGATATTTAATGAAAATACAGGAAAACTATCAAGAATGCAAGGAAAGCACATATAAAAGCTTAAAATGTAGTATTGGGATTTCCCTTGTCAAGTTTTCATCTATTCAGCTCTATCTTACTGATGATGTTGCACCTTATTTTAAAAAATCATTTTAGTATATTGTGATGTTTTTGCACCTTATAATTCTTTTAGTAGCCTCGTTTATCTGCTGTTACATTTGATTTTCTGAAACAATTCCTCCTCATTGCATCTTGTATGTTGTATTAGAAGTTCCTATAAACATCCAGGCCCAACTGAAAAGATCTTTAGGTCAGGCTTAGATCTGTTAGCAACATCTAGTTTGCCTTTTCGATTTCCAGCTAAAGGAGAGAGTTCTTTGAATTGTTGAGGTTTCTCAATCCATGAGTGAATTTCAAATTTGAATGTTGGAAGGAAAAATACTTTAATTTGTAATTTTGAGTCAAATGAAGCGTCTGTTAGTCAATTGGCCTGGGCACTTCTGTGTTGCTTAAAGGGATTTCAGGTTTCCTGAATATTTCAATAATTCTTGGACTTCAATGCTGGTGGTTTTGCAACCAATCATGGATATGCAGATGCTTTTGTGTCTGTTTACATGGCCTATCACTGTTTGTTACTTTATGCTCATCTCTCTTACCATCTAATGCTATCCTGTCTCAAAACTGGTACTCGATTTATCATTTCCCAAGTCCTAAATAATCAGAAATGACTAAGTTTTGGTTAAGCATGTACCTTTCTTCTTCTTGAATGCAGCAAATGGCATTAATAAAAGCTCAGGGCAGAATGAAGAACAACATGAAGAGAATGAACAGCGCCATCATCAAAGAGGGATCCAATCATGTTATACATGTAGTTCTCTTTGCACTCTTTTGCTTCTTTGTGGTCTACCTATGGTCCAAGTTTTTACGAAAATGAGAACAGAGACAAGTTCTTGCTTCGCCCTGCTACGGATTCTCTCATGAAGGAAGAGAGTATGTGTAAGACTACAAGGAATTTCACTCTTGGTTCGGTGTATATAACTACTCATACCTTTCCTTTTCTGATTTTCTAGAGATGCATACATATGATATACTAGCTTTCCATATAATACTTGCAAACATTGTGCAGATATAAATGTGAATGGCTGAGAAATGTGTGATGTCCTCTTGAACACGACTCATATTGGATTTTTGTTGCAAGACGTGTTTGCCTTTGAGTAATTGGTGACCTTTTGGATCATGCCATGATGAAATCATGACTAGCAGATATGGTTAATGTAAAATGCATTCAGCAGGTTTTGTGCCTTTATTTTTTTAGCTATGAATATAAATGACCTCTGAATGGGTTGTGTGATTTGGCTCATGAAATTCCATATGGAGAATTTCGGAAGTCCGATCAAGACCTACGTATTTTCGACAATGGAGCCAGAAGATAGAAACAAAAGTGACAGAAGAGGTTTCMGTAGCATCTCTTTGATGCTCATACTGAGCTATTTTGAGAACAGCTAGTGAAAAGTTCGGTTCTAGCTCAACATCGTCTGACTCGAGCCGAGCTCGAGTTGAGCTTGTAGATAAATGAGCCAAGTTTCAATAAATTCACTCGAAGTTTATAAAGACCCAGGCATATGCATATCTATATATTTCATTGATCATTTCCAGCTGGGCTGTTTCTTGAGTTTCTGAGAATCACTTTCATAAGCTTCTGGCCAAGTTGTTACAAGTAGGTAAAAGGTTATACAAGCTTTCGAGAGAAAATATTTGATCTTAGTCAAGACTTGCCGAAGGACTCTCTGGCTTGGGAAGCCTTTGCATATACTCACAACCAACCTTGTACATTGATTTAATAATGTAAATTCCATTACAACTACAAGTATCGTATGAGTTTATCTTCCGGACTTGTTTGGCATAACATGCTTAAAATGGCATAAACTTCCCAAGAATGGAAGAGTAAGTATGTTAATTGTYAGATTTATGCGCCATGCACCTCGWTTAAAATTAATTCAGAGACCTTATCGACACAAAGGACAAAATTGTGCAAGCTACGAAAAAGAGAAATCAGGTGAAAAAGGCAGCCACTTTGAGTTCCATATGTTAATTGAAAGACCATTACTGACTCTCGTCCTTAGGCSAAGCCTGCTAAGGTTTACKACAACRTATGTTAGGGTCTAGAGCCTAGTAATGAGCCGTTGATAAAAACGCCATTGGGATAACATCTAGCTTTTAGGACTCACGCTACCAAAGATGATGGCGAATAATTATCCTCCAGCATTGCTAGGCTAAAACGGCAAAACTAAAACCTTCTAGATCTCTAAAATTCATTTGTCCATTCGATATAAAGACCTCCTTTTGAATTGGCCGGTCATCAATGGTAACTCTAAACACATGCTTTCACTATTTTCCTCATTAACTTTATGAGTGCCATCCAAAACTCAAAGGCATAGAGGCAAATTTATCAAAAATAATGATTACACTTTTCTAAATTAATAATTTTAACCGGAGATTTTTTTCATAATCAGAAACAAATCTCAAAATCTCCTCAACACAGTAGGATAAATGGGAAATACTAGGGCCAGATACAAAGCCATTGCAAGATCCCACAATCACGACGCTATAAAGATGTGTCTAACACAAAGGCGGCAACACATTGTTCGAAAGAGACTTATAATCACCATAAACTTCTYTACTTTGAATATCATAAAGATTCAATAAATTAGTTCGTATCTTTTATTATATTTTTCTATTACATCGATAAGGTTCGATATGTATATATCTTTAAGAGATATTAAAAGTTTAAGAATAGAAAAACGTTCTATTTTAATTGTTGAATGGAAATATATAATAAAAAATGTAATAAAAAAATATACTAAAATTACTTTAACCAAAGTTATTTAAGATTTGTGATATTCAATGAAATAAAGGTTGTTAATAAGATCCCTCCACGATTCACAAACAGTCTTGAATTCAGATAAAGACTTCATGACAGAAGTCTTTGAAGAAGATTAATCATTATTTCTTCAGGGAACAAGCTGCTGAAAGAGGCATTTCTAATTATATTTCATCATCTCATGTTGAGTCATTCAGCTGTTTCTTTGCGCCCTTTCTTACGTACAAAGAACGATATGGAGTATCCTATAGTAGGGGTTCATGTTCAATTGAAGTTGATATTGATGTCAATGTTGCAAAAAAGTTTAAAAAGCTGCATTGAGTTTTTCCAAAGAGGATTTTATTTTCAATTTTGCATGTATTTAGGTTTCTCCTGTGTTCCATGTTACGATGTTGGTTGCGCTATATTTAAATTTGTAAGCTTTATCGAGATTTTTTTGAAGAGGAAATTATTTCTTGTTTGATTTGCGAAGGCCTTTTAGTTTCAACATAAGATTGGTACGGTTATTAGGTCGTAAAATTTCATTACGTAGAGAGATTGTTCTCCTAAACTTAAAATCAATAATTCTTAACTTTTTGTTATATATTATTTTTATTTTTATTTTAATTTTGATAACAATAAAAAATGACATGATTAACTAATTGGTTCATGATTATGCATGATTAAAATAAATATTATACTATTTTTCTAGAACAATGAACAACAAAGAAAGAAAAATAAAAGAAGAAAATTAATGAATAGAAAAAGAGAGAAGAAAAGAGAAAATTAATAACTAAAAAGATAATACTCATTTAAATGAAAGAAAATAGTTAACAAATTATTTAAATGACAAATAGTAATAAACATTTAATACTCATTTCACAATTTATGCATATATTCATTATCTTTTCTTAAGAATAAAGAATACTTATGATTAATGATTATTCATTTAATGCTTAATCACAGCTCTTGAGCCTTGGTTATCATTTTCCTAACTTATTTAAGAACTTTAATTCTAAAATTTACAATASACTACCAAATAATTATGTACAAGAAACCATATTCTTTTTCTTTTTTTTGAGAGGAACATATTCATGAATCATCGAAATTAAAGTATTAAGTATAACAAATTAAAAGTTACTATATTTGGTAAAACAAGAGGTGACTTAAGAACAAAAGCATTGCAATCTAGCAAACATATTGATAATTCTTGAACAATATGCACTATGAAATCTTTAGGAGAGGATTAAATTGAATACTATATCCTTCATTATATTTTCTATCTTTCACATGGTATGTCAAAAGCCTTTATAAATTAGGAGAAAATAAGATGAATAGTCCATTTCAATTTGTGGGAAAATAAATAATAGTAATTAATATCACTATATTAGGAAAAAAAAAAGTTATAAGATGAAGGGTAAAATTATGACTTTTTTAATTTTTTATATTTATATGTGAAAAGAAGTACTTATTTAAGGGGAAAAAAAAAATTAGATGTGCGTGAAAACGGAGGTAGTATTTATTAACTATATGTGAGAAAACATTTCCAAGGTATCAAAGTTTCCAAATTACAGCAACCCGGCTGAGTCCTTTTGAAGGAGTTTTTCTTCTCTATTTCTAGTGTTTTCTCTACTTGAGCTTTCCGGTCATTGTTGCATCACGGTTTTGCTGCACAGACATCTTTGTTCCCGTTGAAAGATTTCCTGAATCACCTTCATGAGTACTGCAACCTGCTGATGATGCTGCTCTTTTGTGTCCAACTGCGGTTCTGCAAGAAAACTACAGACCTTACTGTTGTAATTAAATTATGAGCACCTTGCACCTCTGGAAAGCATGAAAAGATGTGACAATCTCGCATTATGCCCCTAGAGAAGATATTAGCAAGACTATCATCTGAAATGACAAGGAAGAATTGACTTTCAAACATGGCAAACAGTGAGGAGATCTATGCATTTTGTATATATCAGCCAGCATATTCATTATTTATTTGCATTAAGAATGATAAAGATCATWGTTATACCTGTTCTGGGAGCTCCTCCTTGGTCCTCCCTCTACAGATTCCATTGTCTCCACATAATTTATGAATTTCAAATCCAAGATATTGGTCTTACAAAATAGCTCAGCCTTCTCGGCAAAAGGGTTATAGGAGAACAATTCCTCATCATTTCCACAATAGCATTTGAAAAGAATCTTCCCATCCTTCCAAGATGCCACAGGAAATGCATTCTTGTCATATTCATAGCCATGACAAACAGCTTACTCCATGAACCGTCACTACCATATCCATTCATCTTCCAAACTTCGAATGCAAAATGATACTTTTGATTCCTCACAATTAGGACAACAGAAAGGGATTCCCTAGTTATTGCCAATACCTTCATAGATTGACTATTCAAGCCCTTAGTAACTGGCAGTGAAATATACTGAAATACCTCGTTTCTCACATCAAATGATATAATCTTTCCCTCACCTTCATTCGCAATCCAGTGCATACGTTCATCAGATAAAACTGGCGGTTCAGAATGCAATTTTTCGTCTGGGAAATCCAACCTTTTCCAAGAGTCATAATTCAAGCTATATATCCAAACAAGATTGGAATTTTTGCATTTGAACAATTTTCACATCAAAGTAAGTTGATCATCATTTCTTCAGGGCGGAAACTACTGGAATTGGGTATCTCCAGTTGGAGTTGATAATTTTGCATCATCATTTCTGCGATGTTCTTGCCTTCTCTTAATTCTGACGAAGAGTGAAGAGTGATATGAATCCGTGTACAAAGGCTTTTTGGAGCTTCCTGGACAAGATCGTTGGCTGAGTATTCAATTGAAATTGATGTCAGCAGTGCAGAAGAGAGCAAAAAAGAGGTATATTATGACCTTTCAGTGGGACGTGGAAATCTTGATACTCTACAACCATTTAGTTCCTTCAGTATCAGATTCCTGTGTGAATTGCCCTTTTAGGGGAGAAAGCACACAACTTTTAGACCAACAGACGTGGGATAACATGCGTGTTGGATTTAATGGAGACTAATTAGATTTCTCTCAGAATTACCTTTCTTTTTCTGTCATAAATTTGCAGAAGATGACAATGCAGATATATGTCTTTGTGTATGTATKTACTAGTTTAACAGAACAGTAGTTGTGTATAGCATTTATATATCCATTTCCCAACTTCCAACACCCTCCCCCACGCCCCTAAAGAAAAGAAATATAAGAAGTGTCGATACTATTGCCTGTTGATTTATATTTACCTCGCTTTACTTCAGTGCAATTGTTGGAGTGGCAAACCATGTTTCGTTTATGCGTCCATATGGCCTCTTCGACATTCGTGCAGTTAAAGAGACTAGTTCCTTCACCGTGTTCCCTTTCATGGATAGCATTTCCCACAAGCCACATTGCATGGGGATAAATTATAAAAAATGCTGTAACAAGAAAATTCTCCAAATGTGCCATGTAATTCAAAATGAAATTAGTACTACAATTGGTATATTCAAGAGATGCATGTTAAGAAACATAATTGCATTTCAATCCCAATAATTTGTGCAGAAAACCCTTTCAAGCAAGCTGATGAACTTGGAATATTATATTAAGTACTCAATGCATGGCATGAACTAATCGACTACATGAAGAATGAAAGAAATAGCCATACCTGGAGATTGAGTTCCTCCTCATTCCTCCCTCTAGGATTCCAGGGACTCCACATAATTTGCGAATTGCGAAATAAAGTATGGCTGCTTCCAGCTGCGAAAACGCTCAACTTTTGTGATAGAAGGATATCAGAACCGCCTGATACTGTTTTTTCCTCTTGTAGCCAAATAGAAGCTTCCCGTCCTGCCACGATCCCTAGGCATTCCAATCTCTGGTTATATAAAATGAAAATAGAGCTCCAAGAGCTATCAACAACATATTGATCCATTTTCCAGACTTAATAGATCAACTCATTGTCATTAGTGACGAAACCCAAAACAATAGAAAGGGATCCCTTGATAATTGCTAAATTTCTCCCATATTACCTACTCATTCTCTCAATGACAGCTTACGTTATATATCTTACAACATCGTCTTTTGCATCCCATACTACAATCTTGTTTTCATCTGTTATCCAATGAAGCTTTTTATCTATCAAATTTGGTCGTCGAGATCCTAAAGGTTCATACTCGAAAGCAACATCTGACCTTTTCCATGAATCCGAATTCAAGCTTTATATCCATATATTTCCAACAGACCCCTGAATCAAATTTGTAATTTTGACTATCTTGCAATGATGAGTATCTGAATATAGCACATTCCAACATAAGCTTAAGTTTCATTATAAGGGAGTCTGAGATACCTGAGCATCGTCGTTGTTGGGTTTCATAAAATAATAATGTTTCGAGAATTAGGCTTTAGACACACCAAACCCTTGCACGAATCTTCCAGCCAAACATTTTTCACTAAGGTTGAGTGGAAAAGGTAGCATGTAAATTTGTTCATTAGTAGCCGCAACAAGATCGGTAAAGTGATTCATAAAATTGATTTTTGATTCGTAGTCTATATAAAAGAACACAGTCAGAAGCCTTCCAGTGCAATTTGGATAATGAATATAATTTTGAAGAAAATAAGGGCTGCTTATGAAAGCATCCCACGACGCTGCAACAAGCTTGAACCGGAACAATGTTTTTACTGGAAGCATCAAAAGAACAATAATCATGATTTCTGGAGGAAAAATGCCCCCATATAGAGATTGAATATCCATTGCTATTTAATTTCTAGTGTTTCAAGATGAAATGTACATGGCTAGCTAGCTAGCGTCATGTGTTCATAAATAGGGGATGAAGAGTTATAATGGAAGGGATATGAGGTGGGTGGAGCATTTGTTTTATAAAAATGCCAATTATCATCAAAATAAGGTAAGACATCTTATATGCTTGAACTATCGCGATCGAATCAGTCAATAATTAGATTAGTAAATTTATATATATTCACATCTAACATAGTTTAGTTGACATTTACTAACCTTTGTAGGCTAACCACATCAATTAAGACATTTTCTAAATATCAACATGCTCCTTATGTGCTTTCTCCCACAAGCTAAAAATATAGAGAGAACTTCAATACAAGGAACATGGCAAGAACATCAATGGTAGGAAATAAAAGATGCAATTACTATGAAAACAGAGTACGAAAATTATCTAAACCCGTATTACTTGGACCGCTGCTTTTGACCTGAAAACTTACTTGGACTGGGGAAAGCAATCCCAAACGGGTAAGCGGTATTATTCGAATCCTTGCTCTTTTAAGCCAAATGTCGTCTCTAGAAAAGCTTTGGYGTTTACATAATTAGAGCTTGATAACATTTACCATCTCTTTTTAATTTGCTTTTGCAACGTCTGGAAAACAAAATCGATTTGCTCTTGTTGAAGCCTTTGTAGTGCTTTCTCTGTTTGATTCCCAGTAGAAACTCCATTTAGATGGAAATTTCACTAGCAGATGTTGATGAGATTCCGTGCATTTCTTCTTGAACTTTCAAAACCTAATCAAACCCTTTCAAGAACCCAGAATTTGCACGCTTTAGTGATCAAGAACCACCTGTCGGACGACCCATTTTATGCAACAAGACTTGTGAGATTGTATGCCACCAATGACGACCTCCTTTCTGCTCGCCGCCTGTTTGATGAAATATCTAGACGAAGTGTGTACCTCTGGAACTCTATCATTCGAGCTTATGCAAGAGTCCACCAGTTTAGGGACGCATTTGTGTTGTTTAAATGCATGCTTAGTTCTGAAATTAAGCCTGACAACTATTCATTTGCTTGCATTTTGAGGGCCTGCTCTGAAAGGTTTGATAGAAACGGACTGAGGGCTGTGCATGCTGGAGTTGTTGTTTCAGGTTTAGGATTGGATTTGGTCTGTAGTAGTGCACTTGTCAGTGGCTATTCAAAATTTGGCTATGTTGATGAAGCCAGTAGAGTTTTCTGCAGGATTCCTGAGCCCGATTTTGTCCTGTGGAATTCAATGATTTGGGGTTATGGGGGACTTGGAGTTTGGGATAAGGGGCTAGAAATGTTTGGACGGATGAGAAAATTGGGGAAGTCGCCAGATGGGTATACTTTGGTTGGACTGTTCATGGGCTTGGCTGATCCTACTTTGGTAGGAATAGGTCAAACAATTCATGGGCTTTGTCTAAAATGTGGTTTTGATTCAAATGATTATGTCAATAGTGTGCTTGTGAGTATGTATTCAAGGTGCAAATGTATGGATTCGGCATGTAAAATTTTTTTTGGCAGTTTATTAGAGCCTGATTTAGTTGCATGGTCTTCCTTGATTACTGGCTTTTCCCGTTCAGGGCAGCATGTGATGTCCTTGAATTTCTTCAGGAAAATGAATTTGGAAGGTAGTAAGGCTGATCATATATTATTAGCCAGCTCATTGGCTGCCTCAGCTCACTTGGCAGCTGTAGGGCCTGGCAGTGAGATACATGGCTATGCTATTAGACATGAATGTGACAAGGAGATAATGGTGTCCTCTGCTTTGATTGATATGTATGCAAAATGTGGACTCTTGGGTATCGCAGTTCAGGTTTTTGAAAGCATGCCTAAGAAGAACATTGTTTCTTATAACTCAATGATTTATTGTCTTGGTGTGTATGGACTTGCATCCAAGGCCTTTAAAATGTTTGAGGAGGTACTAAAGGTTGGCTTAAGACCAGACTCAACTACTTTCTCTGCTCTCCTTGGTGCCTGCTGTCATGCTGGTCTGATCAGTGAGGCTAGGGATTATTTCAGAAGAATGCATGAAGAATTCGGTGTTTTAGCTGAAACTGAGCATTATGTTTACATGGTCAAGCTTCTTGGGATGGCAGGACAGCTAGAAGAGGCTTATGGAATTATCCTACTTTTGCCAGAACCAGTTGATTCGAGCATTTGGGGTGCACTTTTGTCATGTTGTGAAGYTCATGGGAATCACAAATTGGCAGAGATTGTGGCTCAGCATCTCTTTAAACATGAACTAGGAAAGAGTAGTTATAAGGTTATGCTTTCAAATTTATATGCTAGTGATAGGAGGTGGGATGATGTACAGCAGTTGAGGGATTATACAGGAGAGCTGAAAAGGAAAATCCCCGGAATTAGCTGGATTGGTGGCATTAGATCATCAAAATGTGAAGTAGGGGCATGATAAAGTATTTCATTAATATTCATCAAGGTGCTTTTGCCCAATCATACCAATAACAAGTGCAGCTGAATATGATCAAGTGCCTGCAAAAACTTCCCAAAGTCTTTTGCAGCTAGCAACATTGGAGGACTGTGTTTCTCCAATACATGCAGGTCTACCCACAGAGCGTTCATGCTTTTCACAAATGAAATGAATGAAATCGAATTTAACCTCTTTCTAATATTACTGTTGGGGCGACAAATTTTGGCTGCTTGTATGTATATGTTGATCTCTTAGTTTGCAACCTACAACTGCTCCTTTGGCTTGAACGTAAGTTTATAGTTCTATGATTTCAACTCATATGTTGATCCGGAACATTCGGAAGCTCACTTTAGAGTCGAACATAATGATTCTGCTGCAACTTTCTGATAAATTGAGATATTCTGGAGCATTTTAGGGCAGCTATAAGCTTCTTATGTATCCTCAGTTGATGTCCGTGATCATCTTCTTCATTCATCTCTTTTGTTGCCTTAGTCAGCACCCAAGTTACCGTGGATCAAGTTTTTCTCCTTGTCACTTAGTTTGCATAATCAGAGGGAACCAAGGCAGATTTGTCCTGCAAATGCAAGATCCTGTGTGGGATTCAGGATATGCTTTTGGCTCTCCATCAACAGGCAGCACAAAATTTCTATCTCTTGATCCTTAACATCAGTGCCTGTTATTAATAAGATTCTTTTGACTTCTGAAATTTTCTGCATCTCTTGACTCCTGCTGAACAGTGGAACAGGATGGACAGCAACTCTTCATTCAACTGAAAGCTTCTTCACATTAATGGACACATCTTCAATGAACTTTCGTCAAATTCTTACAAAAGCAATAGCTCTGGCTTATTCTCATTCTATGCGGGACAAGGTCCAATAATTATCTGATTCTATTATTTTTATGAGATATTTGTGAGGGATGAATTTCATGATTTACATCAAAATGTTCTTTTTTGGTTAAAAAAAAAAAAAGAAATTGTCTAATATGCCTCCCAAATTTATTTTATTATCGGTTGACTCAAAAAAGATATTTAGCTAGTTCAATATACACAACACGAAATATGCAATCCTTTTTATTTGAAAGTAGGCTCTTAAGATATGTCAATAAGCTTTTGATTAGAATGTGGACAATGTATCTTAGAAGATGAAAACAAAGGGAACCCTATTGAAATTGTTTTGATTGATAGCGCAAGCATCAAAGCCAAATCCTCTCTAGTCTGGTCAGAAGATAAGGTCGTTTGGGATTGAAAGTTGTAAATAAGTAAGATAAGTAAAGGAAAGTTATAAATAACAATTGTAAAAACATTAAAAAAAAAAAAAAGGAAAATGATACGATCAAACATATGAGTTTAATAATAATAACATCAACCTTATCATATAAGAAAATGATAGAAAAATAACATTATTTTATAAATATTAGAAATAATTATACTCATTTAAATTTTAAAGTAACAATGCAGCACAGGGTAAAACCCCATGATGCCATGTAAGTAGATAACAATGGCTTATCTAATTCAATCTTTTTTCCATGTGTTACATAAAAAGGATGAATTAGCACTCATATAAGCTTATAAATATGTTTTTCTAATCAAGATAAAACAGGGAGGGGGGGGGGGGGGGGGGGGGGGGGGGGGAAGAGGGGGGAGAAAAAGGAAAAATTCCATCATATCATCAGTAACTTTGCAGTTCAAGGTGTTTGACCCACCTCCGGGTTTACATCCGTAAGATTTGTTGGCTAAATGAGAGAGATTGCATCATCATCTTACTTACATACACGGCCTGATCAATTTCTATTTATTTTTCCATAATTTTTCATCCCATAAAAGATCTCGAAGAATTGGCTGGTAACAATAATTTTACATTAGATTTTTAGATTTATAGATAACGCAAATTACTTCTAAGACAATGTTATACATTATATCATTATAAAAGTATACGTAATCCCATAAAATACTAATAACATATTAATCTTTTAAAATTTGTTCGTTCATAACTTAACATTAAAATTGACTCGAAATTATTTACGAGTAAATTCTAATAATGTAACTATATGTATAGATAATAGGAAGTCTAATCATATAAAAATGAACAGGTGATATTATCCATTAATGAGAAATCGCCTCTGTAGGTTAAATTAAATGAAAAACCGAACCCAGCTCCTGATACTATCAAAGAAACAAAAGAAGAAAAAGAAACCATAGCAGAGCAAAGAAAACATCAGCAAACATGTAGTGCTAAAACGCATTCACCAGATAGAATATGACTTTTTTCTAACTACTCAACCATTGCTGAGACCCCAAATATCTCAGACCGCCTCTCTTCTCCATCAACCCTCACTCTTGGTATCTTCACCTTCGAATCTGAATTCGTCCTCGCCATTTACCTCCATGGGAAAAGCCTCCATTTGACCTCTTCTACTACCTTCCCCTTTCTGCAATGCTTTTGGCTCTTTAACTTAGTTGGGGCAGGTGCTTCAATGAGCCTCATAATCGTCGGGCTTGTCTTTGAGATTATTGGACACGGATACTAGGGCCTGGTCAGATATGGACCATGCGGTAACACCGCATATGCATGTGCAAATTTTTTAGTTTTATTAGACTAAGTTTACTTGGTGGATAGTTATTTTTTTGTATCATGATTAGATTAACATTCTCCTCATTTTAGGGTCTGATGCCTATGCTTACATGTTATGATGGGTTTCTAAGTTTTGGTTTCATTGCATTTACAAACAAATGGAATTTCTATGGAGTATCTATACCAATGTGTTTCCATTTTCGTCTTTTGCCAGAATTCAGATGGTAGTCTTGTTTGCACGATTGGAATTCTGGTACCTAGTCTGGTAAACAGGGTTTCTTTTACCATAAGAGGATAGCAGGATTTTTAATGGAAGCTTTTTATTTGTTATTCATTTCAGTTTTACCGCTCTTATAAATTTTTCCTGTCATGGATGGTGGTACATAGAGTAAAATAGGGAATGGTAYTATATAAAGTTTATGTACTTTCATATTGTAAGTTTATAGATTATATTGAAGGGTAATTCTTGTTTATTTTCCTTTCTAAYTATTCTTCAAGTTCTGGACTTGTGCTGCAAACTTTTGGCAAAATGTGAAGATGTGTTTACCCAGTCTTGTGACCATTGCTTAGCTCTAAGATGTAAGTGTCTTAATTTTCCTTCTCTTCTATTTCCATATTCCAGTCACAAGTTTTATCTCCTGAATTTCTGCAAATTTCATTAAATAGTCTATTACCTGCAAAGTTGATCAAGTTCCTCTCTGTCTGTTGAAATATGAGAGACATACTCTAAGAGTTTTGGGGCTTATTTTTATATGAATTTTTAGCATGAAGGGTCAATCAATGACAACAGACAACCTCACAAGTTTAAGTAGTAAAGTACCTTGACTTATAAAGTATTTGTTTTGTTTACTTGCATCCGTTTTCTTGCAGTTTATTTAGGTATGAATAGGTTCATAGTCTTTCTAAGTTTTGATGTATGTTACCATCAGAAGGAGACTTGAAGTGATCTCTGCAGATACTTTTAATTGAATTTAATGTGTCATATAAATGTTGTTCTTCATACCATCATTCATTTATAGTGTAGAAGAAATAGGCATTTGTCATTTGGGATGTGAGAACTATGTATTTGAAATGACATTCCTAATAAGTTACAGGAAGAGCACCTTATTTCGAAGCTCCATTTCTCTTGGCCCTAGATCACGTGTGATTCTCAATGCCCCACAAGAGGTAGCAAAGTGGTATTTGCAAGCTACAAAGATTCCACGGGTCAAGTGAGATTTTTCTAACTCTTTCATCCATATGATCCCCCAGGCTGTGAAAATGATATGTGATCACAAATATTGAATTATAATCCCATTTTCATTGTTGGTTTCAATTTCTTGAACAACCTAAAGACAGCGTGTTCCTTTTGAAATAATATGTAAGGTGCCATGTTTCACATAGATCCTACTTTTGATCATAAGGTAAGCACCAGGTTTAGAAGGACTATCACTCCTATTGACTATTTTTGTTGGCAAAATGCAGCATTATTTCTTTTCATTGTTACACATTTCTTTACAGCACTCCAGGAATGTCTCCTGGCTTTCAGTGGCTGCACTCTGCTTCTGGCTTCACTTTCAGAAGTTCTATCTTTCCTCGTACTATTGAGATCTGAAAATTCATTATGAATATATGACAGAATTTTATCATATAAGAAATTCTTTCTGTGTAATCCTTGTAACATAGATGAGATGAGTTATCATATGCTATCTGCTCTATTTCAACAAGCATGAATGAAACTTTACAAGTTGTCTAAGAACTCTACATTATTAAACTTTTGAAAATATTGCTATACTAGCATATACATCCTCTCAGGTAATTGGTTCTTAGATGAAGATATTCAGTATTACTGAAAAGTTTACTTTAGGCTTATTTCTTGACCCGGTGTTCTTCCAACCGGAAACAAAGTATAATGTTGCATCTAGCTTAGCTAATTTCTGATGCATCAGCATTTTATCTTGTCTGTATGTGTATTCACTACTTTCTTCAGTACAAGTACTAAGAATGGGTGCCAAAACGAAGTCCATCGATATGCTTATGTCTACAACTCTATGATGTTTATTTCTTTGTCCAGATTATTTTGTTTCCATTTTTGTTCTTTCTTTTGCAAACACCTTATTTAATGCTCATTGTGTAACATCAGTTCCATGAACAGTAACTTAAATATCAAGAGTTTACTTATATAGCAAATCCTCTGAAAGTTTTTATGATTCACAGATACAGAAATTCGTAATGCGTTTTGTGAGGACTTCTGATTCAAAAATATTCATAGATGCCCTGAATGTAWGAAGCTGACAGCACAGTGATTTCCTAGTTCCTCTTTTATTCTTTCCTTGAGATAGCTCACTTTCTTGGTCATTGAATTGGTGCCATCTTATTTTTACAGGACACCTTACAACATATGAAGACAATAGGAGCACGAAGTAGCAAATTTCAAACCAAAGATCAATCACAAACTGACTGCATTACTTTAGATTGAGTACATCAAAGGTGAATACACTTTTGAGCACATATTAGCTGAGGTAAATGAACTCTGCCTTTCTCTTTTCATTCCCAACCCCCTAAAAAAAGGGACACAAGGTTTCCTATCCCGACCTGTTTCTAATACACAAGTCTGTTTAGTTAGTTGAAGGGAAAAGAGAGGACAAAAGGAATGTAAGGGTGAAAGGCTATGCTTTTACTGATGCTAAGCAAATTACAGATCTGCTGTGAGACTGGATACTACGTCTCCAGCTGTTAATGATACTCAACTGCAATCATCCTCAAGTAATGGAGCACAATATCATATAGCCTGGAAAGGCAATGGCTTTAGCAGCAATAGTGGAATCTACCTTCAAGTTCACCGCTTTCCTTGCTGACTGCACTGCTGAATTTCGACAAGGTACATTGCATTTGTAAATGGCACGTAGAGTATCCAATCCACCATAGAGAAACATCCGTTGATTTGGTTGAAACTGCACGAGGTACAGATCCATTGAAAATCCTCATGGGAGCTGACATGTTATCTTATCTCATGGCAGTATGAACTTCCGCCCGTGCTTGCATTTCCTGTTTGTGATTATGTCAGGTCAAGATGTTTGCTATAATTGCTCTTTTTCATCCATTGACCATCCAATGTTCTTTGGCTGTTTGGTTTTCCTGCAGAAACACATGTCTGGCTCTTCCTTTAACAGTGAGTAAATATGCAAGTTTGTCATTAATATCCTATACTTGGATGTGTACCTGAATTATCAYCTAGTCAGAAAACCGATATACTGTAGTAGAATTATGTTGTCCGAATTTGAGAAACATTTCTTTCATYAACACTTCATTGATTACCTAGAGGCTTGTGTTTAGATAATGCTTATCCTGCACATTGGCAATTCCRAATTKTGTTTCAAATAATCTTGATGAGATACCTTCTTTTTCTGGTTTTCCATAAATTATTTTGTGTCTTGATCTCCTTTTTAAACACCCATCCTGGTTCTTAAACTTACAAATACATCTTTTTGTTTCTTGGCGGTGATGTTGAGCAAGATGGACAAATTAATCAGCGACATTGGGGGAGACTTCGGATTGCAGTTCTTGTGATTCTTCAGCAACTTCTTTGTCTTTATCAAGTAGAAATAGAATCCTAACCAATCCTTACCTTCACTTTTCTGGTTTCTGGTATATGAAAATTTAGAATTAGAATTTGACTATTGTGYAAGGTGTAATCACACATGAAATTACTGCTCTTAGATTTTGCTCTGAGGATGCTGAACTCCAGACCTTATGTTCACCCAAACGGTAAATTTTGGTCATACTCAAAGCTTGAAAATGATGAAATGTCAAAACAGTACTCGCAGAGGCCTGAAATATTGGAAGAACAATTTTATGGGCCAGTTGAGCCAAACGCTGAAGCCCATTCTGCTACCCAGCAAGTAACCATAACAAATAAATCAAGAATTTTACGATTTATGGAAAATTTCATCATAGCTTTCTTTTTTTTTTTTTTTTTTTAAGCATCATCTTAGCTTTACATGAACAAGTTTCATTTCACGAGTATTCACACTGTATGGGGAGAAGAGATTCATTTAAGCGGGTCTTGGATAGATGTTTTCTTGAAATGGACATGTTCCCCATAATTGGGAACCTTTCAAAGAAGGAAAGTCAAAGCATGGGGTCATTCTCTTACACTTAATTGTCGTTTTACTTGAGAAATGGCTCCATAATATTGAGTGCTTGACATTTACATGTGGATTTTGGGTTTGGAGTTGCACTCAATCACTGTCCTTCATTTTCAACAGCAGCATAACAGTCAACTTATCAATTCGAGCTGAGAAAAAATTTGTAAGGAAACAAAAGTTTTTTTAATATTTAAGAAACTTAAATACTACTTTTATATAAATAAATATTTTTCATTCTTATATTATATAAGTAAAATTTTATAGCTTATTATATTATACCTGC